>JADRCD010217819.1:5309-63968 GCA_019843815.1 Montemys delectorum | reverse complement strand
AAAAAAACAGGAAACAAACAAAAAACTCTGAGAGCAATAGAAGAGTCCTACACTCCATATAATGATATGAAGTAACCCTGAAAAGTACTTGTGTAGAAGCATTAGTGGAGACACTAAATGCAGTAGAGTCTAAATCTACTACTATATGTCAGGTACAAATGATTTTCCATCGTAAAATCATGACAAACGTAACTGAAAGGCATTCAAATGAATAAAACCTTAAGAGATAAGATTTTAAGAACACCATGTCAAGGAGTTAAAACATAACCCAAAAAGGGGGGGGAGAGAGAGAGAGAGAGAGAGAGAGAGAGAGAGAGAGAGAGAGAGGGAAACTTTGTAAATTACAAGAGTAAGCATTTAGAATAGTTTGCTTTACTTACTGATTCAAACATGATTAAGACTTTCTGATTCTTGTACTAGGTTTTAGAATCACTGCTCTTAAATAAAATGGTTGTAAATATTGAAGAATTCATATCATAATGCAATTTAGAATCACAGAAACTGTTATGTTAATTTTAAAAATTAACACTGTTAATTTTTAAAAAGAACCTTCAATTTATTTTGTGACTCCTTTAGGTGTTGAGTAATTGTGACCACCAACACCCAGCTCCTGCTTGCTCAGTGGAAAATTGCTCCCTTGTGTTTAGTGTTAATGTATGAGAAACTGCCTTGCTGCACGGCTCCATTGTACTAGAGGCTAAAATATTTTAAGTACAGGAAGATTTTTGTATAGTGCTTAGATTACCACATTAGAAACTATGGTTTGCATTATTACTGACAGTGGAAAGCAATGCACTGCAATAGCCATGCAGAAATGAAGGGAACAAGCTTTATTTCATAAAAAAACGATTGCTGTCCAGCTGTCTGTCTTATATAGGGCCTTTTCTCAACCTTGTGCAGTGCTCCTCATTTTCATTAGCTTTATTTTGAGACCTTGTAAAACATGGGGTTTACTTTAGTGTATAGAATGAAGTAAGAAATTAATTGTTGGGTTTTATTGTTGTTTTTGTTTTTGTTTTTGCAACTGGGTATTTGGATCTGGCATTTTATTGAAGTCTGCTTGGTTTTTTTGGGAGAGGGTGCTGTTGTTTTAGTTGTTTGTTTGTTCAGTGATTTGGTTTGTTTTGTTTTTTAGAGACAGGGTTTCTCTGTGTTGCTCTCGCTGTCCTGGAACAACTTGCCCTGTAGACCAGGCTGGCCTTAAACTCACAGAGTTCCACCTGCCTGTGCCTCTCAAGTGCTGTGCAATTAAAGGTGTGAACCATCAGCAACCATCTGAATAGTCTATTTTCTTTACTCTTACACAAATATGCCACTTTATGACATATACAAACCCCGATGTGTAGTCCTGCTACTGGGCTTCATCTTTTCCCTTTGATATATTTATATCTATACTAATACCATTCTGATTTAATTGCTGTTTAGTTTTATATATACAATGAAGAAATTGTCCTGGTCTTCTTTTTCATTTGAATGTTTTATATTTTCCAAAAGAATATGAAAGTAACTTATTGAAGTAATTGAGAAATTGTGAGAAGATTTGGTGCTGGAAAGATGCTACTCAAACTTAAGGACCTGAATTCATATCCCTAACAGCCATGGAAATGCTAGGCAGGGTGGTGCATGTCTGTAATTCCAGAGCTGTCTGGGTGGAGACATGTGCATCCCAAGAGCTCACTAGTCTGCCAGCCCAGGTGAAATGATGCATTCCCAAGCTATGTGAGAGACCTTCCTTGTCCCTAAAAACAAGGTGGAAAGTTGACCTAGCCTCTATGGTCACACACACACATAAACAAGGTGGAAAGTTGACCTAGCCTCTATGGTCTCACACACACACACACACACACACACACACACACACACACACACATGCTCACATATGCTCACATACGCTCACATGTCACACATACCTGTTAGTGCATATGCATATATCCATATGAAAATGTTCAGCCACTAAAGACACAGATACGTATACAGAAAATAAGTATGAAGATTTGAATTGTGAATGCACTTAATTGGTAAAGAAATTACATCCTTACAGTATTATTTGTGTTAGCCAGACACCTTAAATATATGATCTGACTTTTATCTTAAAAGTCATATAAATGGAGCATTGTTGGTCCTATTGTCCAACAAAGGATAATGAACTGAAGCACCCTGAGGCTGAGTAACTTACCCAGTGCCTCACGGCTACTCAGTGGCAGGGTTAAGATTTGAACCTAAGTCTCTACGTCTCTTTTATGTCCAAGTCTATATAAACCCTTTTCTGCTTTTTAAACCTAAGTCTTTTGCTTTCAAGTCCATATAAACCTTTTTCTGTGCTTTTTAATACCTCACTGGGAGGGAGTGTATAAAAATGATTCTATAGATGAATGTCTCCAAGCCACTATATAAAACAATGTGTTCTATAGATAAGGCATCAACACCCCACTGATTTTTAGCATTTCCCATTTTCCTCATTTGCTGCCTTATTTTGCCCAATACCAATTCTTTAGAGTTCATTATTACCTTCTATTTGTAATACTTTATATGAAGAAGCTTAATCACAGAAAAGTTAATTTTTTTCCCAAAGGTCAGAGTAAAGATGTATTTGGGGATTGAGCCTCAAGCATCCAGACTTCAGAGTTCATTCTTATCCCAGTTGAGTTTTCCCTCAATTCTTTCTCCTGGTTCTTCCACCTTGCCTACTTCTAATAGGAACCACACCAATAGCAATCCCAAGGCCTTCTTGTGCCTTGTATTCCACTGCCAGCATCTAGAAGCCAAAATCCCTAAAGGTGTTGGAAATAAAAATGCTTGCCGTTTCACTGCTCAACAACAGAGAGTGATGATAGATACTTCAAAGATGAGTTCTGGGGGAACCTATGTCAATCCATAACAACCTGTGTGTTCCATATTCCTACAATAATCATTACAATAGAGATGTATTTTGAGTTGAATAATGCCTTCTCAGCTAATCTGGAAATTTAACTGCTCTTTATTAAAATTGTTCCCACCTAAAAACTATGACCAGTTAAAAGTTGAAGAACCACTACTTTGCAAATTTCAAACTAAAGCTGTTAACATGTGAAGTAGAGGTGGTAATCTATGAACTGTGGCTGTGTGAAAAACAAGCTGCTTGGTGCTCAACACCTCTAATCCAGGTACTCAAAGGCTGTCTGGAGGATTGAGAGTTAGGGGCCACACCTAGGCTACATACCAAGACACTGTCTCACTAAACTAAACAAACAAATCTTAAGGAGATGAACCAAATATAACATGCTAATAATACAGCTGTATTGGTAACCATATTTTCATGACTGAAATAATTACCTAGGTAGCAATACAACTGATCATTCAAGTTTTCTTCTGGATCATTTTATATGGAACCCCTGCCCCCAGTATCTGCGTGGGTGGGTGTATGTTTATACTAGCTAAAGTGTCCTAGCACCTCCTCAAATTCAGCCACATGAACTAACTTTCAACTCAGGGTTATTAGCGTTCCTGTTTCCTCTACATTTTCTTCTTCTTCATGATTGAGAGAAGTGCGGATTGTAGCATTTCTCCCCCTACCCTGTTGATGTTCACTTTTTATGTTGTAGGGCTTTCCTGGCTTGTTTGTTCTGTGGTTGTTTGGTTTTTCAGGTTTTTGAGACAATACCTCTACCTGTTGCCAATCCTCCTGCCTAGTCTCCCAAATACTGGGATTACAAGTGTGAGCCACCATGTGCACCTCCGCAGTCTTCATATTATGATGCATAATATGAATAATGGCAATTAGACCAAATTGCAGTCTACCAAAAAGGATTATATGACACATTCCTATTTATATATACTAAGGTGTAAAAAAAAAATCAACCGTTTCCTCTCTAGGTTTTTGTTGTTGTTGTTGTTTTGTTTTGATTTGTTTGTTTGTTTGTTTTTGTGCACTTTGATAAATCTTTTTTGGGGATAGATTTTCGAAAATATCCTACCAGAATTCTTAATTTACACTGTAATATTGTCCTTCATAGAGCTTGTATTAGATTACAGTCCATCACAGTGTATCTGAATTCTCCCGGCTTGCTTCAAGCCAAAAGTTTCCGGTGGCGTGGCTTCAGTAGAGTGGCTCTGCCATAAGGAGTTGGTGGCGGACCATCATGGCTCAGAATGAGCCACACAGGGAACAACAATCAGACAACTTATTATGGTTGACAGTCGGGTACTATAATTGCTTTTCTTGCCAAGGCTCTTCTGACCAGAAGAAGCAGTAATACATTTAAATTATTTCCAATATGAAAAAAAGATTACTTTAGAAATCTCAGAATCCTCAACTGGTTTTGTGTGTTTTGGAAACTTAAAATGAGGTCTTGGTGTTTTCCCCAAGAGTGTGTGTGTGTGTGTGTGTGTGTGTGTGTGTGTGTGGTTTGTTGGTAGTGGGACTTTGACTAGAAACAATCAGCAGCATATCTAGTGTGTATAGCTTCTATTATAGTCTGTTTTTAACTGTATGAGTTGGGGGGAGAAAGTTCCAAGGAATAGCATAGTTGAAGAAACCTATTGATATGTCCCACACAGATACTGATCATCCTTTTAAAAAACATGCCAGCATATGATAAAGACTTAAACGTAGGCATTAGACAGCATATATTACATATTCTCACTAGAATTTGAGTTCCATTGATGAACAAATTTCTAACTGTTTTCAACCATTTTTAAGTAATTTTAATACTTATTTATATTATTTAATTTAATTATTGAACTTAAATTGTTAAATCATTAAATTATTTAATTAATAATTAAATTATTTAATTAAGAAATTGTTTTAAATTTTAATTTAAAAGTGATTTTAATACTTTAATAATTTTTAAATAATTTTAATAACAGTTCTGAGCACATAAGGGCTATCAAATATAATTAATGAATGTGTAAGAGTTTCAGATAATTTGAAAAGCATATGCATAAAAGGTATTATGTTGACTGCTATGGGAATTTGAATATAGTAAAGTTTAAAAAGAGTAGACAGGAGTTGGAGTTCCTATTCTCAAGGAAAGTATAGCAGAAAACTAGATTTAAGAGGTGCATATGTCACTAATTTTTAAACTGCTATTTTGTACATTAAAGAAGGTATTGCTTTCTCCCATTACCTGATAGAGATAAAGCCAGTTCTTAAAATCTCTTATCTAACCTTCATACTGGCTTTATGGCCATTTGCCTTAAGCCCTCCTAGTTAAAACAATGTTTATTTGGAATTTTTAAGAAAAGATAATTTGTGTTTCCTGGTCTTGTTCTACTATACAGCACAATTAAAACCAAAACTTATGGATCTCAATGGCTTGTTCAATATGACCTATAGATAAAATTCTGGAAAAAATAACTTTTTGAGACTGTTCCACTCTTGTCCCTGGCTGGCCTCACACTTACAGAAATATTCCTGCCTCTGCCTCTGCCACCTGTGAGCTACGATGTCCAACGTGAAACTCAGAAATGTTTAAGATTTATAGAACTCCTACTCCAAGTTTCTCTGACTTTCCAATGTAACCTGCACTATTTTGCGTTTTACTCTATCTGGTTAATAGGTCATTGTAGCCTCTGTCAGTGTTCTCACAGGCCCATTACAAATCATGAAGTCCTCTGATACTATGGTGATTTGCCTCAAGTTCCAAGTGAGTGACTAGTCTTGGGTATTAATCCTAACTGGATTAATCTGTAATAACCATGACTTTGTATGTGAAATAATAAATAAGTAATTGCATAAAAGCACTATTGCTATATTTTTTCTTCACTGCGCATGTATCTTAGTTGTGCTGTTATAAGCACAACTATATATAAGTATATCCAGATAGATATTAATTTGTATAAACTGTACTGAATCTATCTGCCTACATTTCTAGTAATGGAAATTGTAGTTTCAAAACTATAACGGTCTTTCAAGAAACCCCTATGTAATTTATCTTTAGTATTAATAACATTGTAAAGAATATAATGCTTTTGTAAATATACTCAAAAAAGTTGATTATAAACACATAAAAAGTAAATCTAGGCATAATGTGGGGATCGCTTACATATTAGCTTATCATTTGTATTAGCACACAAAACCGACGGTTTTGCTTCATTTGGCATGTATGCCTTGTTTCCAGTTGGACTTTGATCTTAACATGTAGGTAGGCTCATAATCAGTGTAAGGAACCCAAGCTTAGCAATCTGTAATAAACTTTAAGAGGATTTGTAAAGATGTTTAACTGATAAGCACACTTTTCCAGTAACCTAGAACAGCCAATGCAGAACATAAAACTTATGTGATTGAAAGTAGCATTTTATAATTGATGTTTGACCATTATAGTCTCTAATCTTAGCATAAGAATAATCCCACAGCCCAAGAGCTACAGAATTTCCTTTTGCTTATGCTGGTATTTCTTCCTCTCATAATTCCCTGTTTCCTTGCATTGCTGTTGTTTAAGATGTTGTATATTATGAGTCATTGTTGCTGCTCTGTGGTCATCCTGTACCTGTCAGTGACAGGTTGGTGGGAAAACTGTAACAGGCAGACATGAGGATTACTCAGTCACTAACCTCTAACCTGGCATCGTATTTAAATGACTAGAGAGAGGAAGCATGCCTATTGGGTGGGTTTTGTTGTTTTTTTTTTTATTGTTGTCTGTGCTGGGAATGGAACTCAGTGTCTTGTGTGTGCAAATTAGGCGCCATAACATGAAGCCGCGTCCCTATCCTCTCACCTGTTGTAGATTCTCATTTCCATCCTGGTTCCCTCTTTGGTATTCCAAGAGCCCTTGAATATCTTCCTCCTGTTTCCCAGGCCCTGTGGTGATTGCTAGCCTCTCTCTCAAACATTAGTGTCATATTTCTATCTCCTAAGGCAAATTATGATACTAGATGGTTAGTAATATAGAAGTGGACATTTGAAATAGGCATTGCCAGTTTTTACCTTGCTTGGTTTTCCTTTATATCTAACAACCCACACTTCACTTAGACTGATGGATTCTTTTATTAACATGTATTATTGTTATCATTAGCAGTAGTAGAAGTAGTAGTAGTATGTACTGATACTTCTATGTCTTACTCTGTTATTCTGAACTGTTTATATTGCTTTCAAAAAACAAACAAACAAACAAACAAACAAACTTGCTTTGTTTTGGCGACTCCTCTTATGAAGCCCAGGCTAGCCTTGAACCTTCTTTCTGCCTCCATCTCCCAAGTGTTGGGATAACAGGTGTATACCCCAAGCCTTGGCAGTTTGCTTTAATCTTTCAGGTGACTTTATTATCTGCCTTGGGCTTCCTTATGTGCTGATTTTTGTGAAGTGACCCTTCTGAGAGAGCTGTGTGGTTTTGGAAGTAGTCGGTGGAAGAGCTGATAGGGGTACTAACTCATACCCTAAAGCATTGCATACAGTTACTGAAAAATTTGTCCCCAGAGAAAATGCTAGCATTCAAAAGGAAGACCTCTGTTACAAAGGAGCAGTGGTGCATGGAGGACTGAGTCAGTTCTCCTTCCACTCGGCTTCCAGCGATCAAACTCATATCATCAGGCAGCTGTGGGAAGTGATTTAACCAAGGGGTGCCGGCCCTGTCCAGATATTACTAAGGAATTTAAGGATAAAGAAAGTGAAGGTAGCTCTGAGTTATATGTTTTCTGTTATGTTAATGGTAGATATGCATGAAATTATAAAGCACTGCACATTAGAAAACAAAGCGCCGGGCTGACACCATATCTAAGCTCTCATTTGAGAAGGATTATGTTGTTAAGGAGTTTGACACCTCTGACAAACACCGATAGTAGTATGGGAAAACTTAGAAGTCAACAGCAGCAAACCAGAAAGCCATGGCAAGGTTAGGACACAGAAGCAGCCTCAGAGCTGTTTGCAAGAAAGAGTCGTGAAAGAACAAGAAAAGGACAGCTTGTATATAACATCTGAGTTTAAGTAGATGTTTGCTTCCTTCCAGTCACATAGAGTATAGCGTAATAACTCAGTTCCTCATTAGTAACATAACCCTATCCCATCCCCTGGCTTTCCTTTGCCATTTTATGTTTGAATAGTAAATTTGTAGATTGTAAAATTAAATATTGTAACAGTATAATATCAGGAAAAGTACCGTAGGAGAAGGTTTCTTCTTGTCCTCATCTAAGGACATATGTCCACGTCCCTTAGAATTTGTATACCGTACCATAAATCTCAGATAAAACAGAATTCACCTGTTCAGCATTTCCTTTATATGGACTGATATTTTTGCTGCCATGATCTAATAGCCAAGAACTTGTCAGCCTGCCCCTTCATGCTAGCTTCGCTAGAGTCAACATTCCCCAAATAGTGAACTTCTGGAAGACATACATTTGCTGACTGGGGAGATAGCTCAACCAGTAAATCTGAGTTTGATCCTAAAAATCCATGTTGAAAAGAAAAGAGAAAAAAAAAAAAAAGCCAGGCATCAATGCTGGAGCTCACTGCATAGCTGCCAATGATGAGTTCCAGGCCAATGAGAGACCCTGTCTCAAACAAAAGGGAGACAGGGCTTGGGTGATGGCTCAGTAGGCAAAATGTTTCCCTTGGACACATGAGGACCTAAGTTCAGATCTCCAGAACCCATATGAACTGCCAGGCACTGTGGCATGTGCCTGGATCCAGTGACAAGATGCAATTCTAGGAATCCTGGTGTCCAATTAGTCTAGCCTGCTTCGTTAAGCTTGGCCAAGCCAACCGGAGACTCTGAAGCAAATGCTGGGAGGTGCCTGAGGAGTGGTTGTTAAACAAAATATAAAAGCATAAACTGGACTTAGGAGTTTACTTTTGAACTGACACATTATTTAATGAGTTTCAGAGTATTTCTTATTCTATACTAAAGAAGATAGAATTCCTGGACTTAGTAGTTATCTGTAATCTCAGCACTCAGGAAGAAGTATCCCAAGTTCAAGGACATCTTGGGATGGAAAGGAAGATAGTTTCCAATTATATCTCTGTAGGGGTGAGTAGATAAGAGTGGATATTTTGACTGGCTTCTATCCCATTCTTCTTCACTGGAACCAGCTAAATAAATAGGCTGATGACCATCAGAGAGTATATGAATTAGGTGTGGTTCTGCACATTTGTAATCCCACCAGTATGGGGACATGGGCGCTAAGAGGATCACAGTCAAGGCTCTTCAGGCTACATAGTGAGTGAAACCCTGTCCCCAAATCAATAAATAAGAGTATCTTGCTGGGCAGTGGTGGCGCACGCCTTTAATCCCAGCACTTAGGAGGCAGAGGCAGGTGGATTTCTGAGTTTGAGGCCAGCCTGGTCTACAGAGTGAGTTCTAGGGTAGCCTGGGTAATACAGAGAAACTCTGTCTCAAAAAACTAAAAAAAAAAAAAAGAAAAAAAAAAAAGAAAGTGAAGAGTATCTTAATAATTACTGCCCTATTGGTGTGACAAGACATGACCAAGCCCTTATAAAAGAAAGCATTTAACGGGGAGCTTGCATGCAGTTTAGAGGGATAGTCAGCGATCACTATGATGGGGAGGATGGCAGCAGCCAGCCAGCCACGGCCCTGCTGTAGCAGTAGCTGAGGACTCAGTCTGATCTGCAAGCTGCAGTCAGGGAAAGGATGGGGACAGACAGACTGACTGGGCCTGACATAAGCTTTTTGAAACCTCAAAACTCACCCCCAATGACACATCTCCTCTGAGGCCATACAACCTAATTCTTTCTAACCAGTCCACCATTTGAGAACTTGACATTCAGATATGTGAGCTCTGGGGGCCATTCTCATTCAAACCACCACAGGTCCTCAAATGACACTCAAATGTGTGAGCACTGGGGGCCATTCAAACCACCACAGGTCCCCAAAAGCAATTTTCTGTCTCTGGTAAAAACTTGAGTCTTCTTTTGCATACATACTCCTAGTTTGGAACCTACAGGGCTTCATTATTTATATCATTTCTATGATACATATATATGGAAAAAAATAATTCAGGCTAAATTCTTTTTGACTCTTTCCCATTTTCAGTGCTCAGGACCAAACCCAGGACCTTGAGTTTGTTAGTAAGTCTTATGCTACTGACATGACATCCTCATCTCCTTTTACAAAGATTTAAAAAATGAATTCAAGCCAAGTGTTTTGCATTTTGAAAACAAAATGTTGCATCTGTGTTTTCATTCCTGTTATATAAAACTATGGACATATGGTTTCATTTATGAATATGTAAAATAGTTTGCAAGAAACATGGAAAAATAATCTGTTAATGTCTTGGGGTTGTGACTATCTTTAAAGTTTAAGATATAGCTTATAATAAATAAAAATGAAAAGGGAACTTATAGTTACTAATAATTATTTGATTATCAATTTGAAGACTTAAATTTAGAATAATCTCAATTCATTGTGTTTTAAATTGGATGGTGAAAGAATAGTCACAGTTTACAATATTACACAAGGTATTTAATCTGTTGATGAAAACAAAAATACTTGAACATCTGGCAGCTGTAAAATAATAGTCTAATATATGTTTAGGTTTTTTCCATATGGGGCTTGATTCTTCACAATATATTGGAAGTGAAAACACGCTCCACACAGGAGCCTGCCTTAGCTCTATTTCCCTTTCATGTCTCTTTCCCTTTGTCCCTTCCCACCATCTTCTCCCTAGGGTTAGATTATTCTTCATGTTTGCTGGTAAATTCATTCAGATTACTTTGCTCAATATGCTAAGCAGTCATGATAATGTCTGCATGCTTTTGTGTCCCTTTTAGAAGAAGCCCCCATCCTAAGACCTCTCCCTTAGAATTCCTTTTGAAACAGTGCAAGTTTCCACCCTTATTACCACCAAAAACAAAGGGTTTACTTTGTGGTTTTAAGTGGTAATCTGACTAGTCAGCAATAGAAGCAGACTGGGAAAAATTTGAAGATTTCCAGAGAAAATGTGCTCTTCAACCGCTGTCTCAAACCACAGGAACCAAGAATTCTTTCCTTTGAGCTGCACACTTCTGTTTTGTTGTGTTTTACAGAAGCAGGTTGTCCTTTAGTCAGCACACTGAGAATTGTGCATTTCTATTTGCTTCTTAGTGAGCCAGACTGTATCGTGTGGATGTGTGGATTTCAGGCTATAAGAATGTTGACCATCGTTCTTTTCAAGGTTGCAGTTGTATCCATTCATCTGGTTTATTCTACTTGTGATGATGTTTAGCAGTCACAGCATAAATACTAGTTTGAGTATAAACAAAAACCACCTGTGCTATCTTTGAGCTTTTGGTTTTCCTTGGGGATGTTTACCGGAGCCCTTTTGTAGTCTTTATCTAGAGAAAGTAAGACTATAGCAAACCTCACAGCTCTGGAAGTTTGGCTTAGGATTCCTAACAGCAGCAAGAATAACTAACTATAACTGAGCTTATCACGAATCAGGCACTGTGCTGAGCCCTTAACATATCTGCTGATCTAACAAAGCCATTTGAAATAAGGCTCACTACTTCCTGCAAGAATAGGGAAGTCATTATACTTGTGATGTTATATCAACATCTTCACCAGAAATTTCTAGATATACTCACTGAAGAAGTAACAAAAAGAGAATAACCAAAATTAATAAGAGATTAAAGAAACCTTGAAAAGTTAGGTAAATACTCAGAAAATGCAAAAGCAGACTCACTACAATAACATAGATGATAATATCAAAAAAATTCCTAGGGATTCAGACACTAAAACCTTGTGTGTTTTACTCATTAGTAAGACATGCTGTTTTGTCCTGACAGACATTGGAGGTGGGCAACTTATAAGGATAAAGGGTTTATTTCAGCTCACAGTTCTGGGGAGTCAAAGTCCATGACTGGGATCCCTGTGGTGAGGAACTGATGGAAACATCATGATGACCCACCCCAAGGACCTGTTCTTAGATCCCCTTCCTTTAAAAGTTCCCCTACCTTAGAGACTGAGCCTTTAGAGAATATTCAGGACACACTGTATAACCATTAGCTTGGTCTGGTAACATTGTCTTTGATGTAGAAATAATTAAAAAGATATAGTTTCAATTGAAAACTAGGAGGTCAGTGTTCACTGCCCTCAATGAGAAGGCAATGTTTCAACCAAGGCTTGAAACAGATATGTGAAAATTTAACCAAGATGATGTCTGACGTCCACGAAGTCCCATGCAAGACAAGACAGTGCCAAAGGTCTCCAGACTAGAATGTGACAGGCTGCACGGAGAACCAGCCAGGAGGACACTGTGGCTAGAGAGTGGTGAAAGAGGAGGCAAGCATCAGACAACTGTGCTAGCTGAGACACAGCAAGGGCCTGGATTCTTATCTGTCTTTGTTGTGCCTTGTAAGTGTTCTATTTGTTTCTTTCTTTCTTTCTTTGTTTTTGAGACAGCACCTTATTATGTATCCATGGCTGTCTTGGAACTCAATATGCAGACTGGACTGGCTTTGAACTCACTGATCCACCTGTTTCTGCCCCCTCAGCACTGGAATTAAAGGTGTGCACCACCACACCCAGCAGCTCTAGATTCTTTAGAGCCAAGGAAGTCATTTTAAGGATTTTAGACTTTATTCTGAAATGAGATAGAATGGCATTGTACACTATTCAGCCAAAAAGTGCTACATTCTAATTTGTGTCTTTAAAGAATCAGTTGGGAGTCACACAGTGATGGTGCATGCCTTTAATCCCAGCACTTGGGAGGCAGAGGCAGGCGGATTTCTGAGTTCGAGGCCAGCCTGGTCTATGGAGTGAATTCCAGGACAGGGTAGCCAGGACTATACAGAAAAACCCTGTCTCAAAAAAACAAAAACAAAACAAAACAAAACAAAAGAATCAGTTGGGAAGCTGAGGAAATGGTTCAGTGGATGGAACACTGGGCATAAGGACCAGAGTTCAGATCCGTAGAGCTCACATGAAAAGTTAGAGGTGTTAGCGCTGGTACGCATCTGTAAACCCAGCACTCAGAAAGCAAAGACAGGGCCCCCGGCCGGCCCCTTCAAGCCGACTAGTTAAACTAGCCAGAGTCGATGAGCTCCAGGTTCAGCTAGAGACTGAGCCTCGGTCTAAAGTGGAGAGCCATGAGAAAAATACCTCATGTCAGCTTTAGCCTCCACAAAATGCAGACGCCAACGCCAACAAACAGAAGGAGAGCAGAGGCAGATTCAGAGCATGCGTTGTAGTCATCCAGGCCCGAGATTAATGGTGGTTCCCATTGCCATGTCAGCAGTGAGGAAAGTAAGAAGCAGTTACACTCACGATGTGTGCTGGAAGATTCTGCAGGACTTCCTGATAGTTCGAATATGGACGTGTGAAAAAGAAAGGATCCCGAGTGACTCCCATGCAGTGTGCTTGGGCACTTGAAAGGACTTGGGCTCACCTAAAAGGAGAAAAGGAGCTGGCGGAGCCGGCTCAGGCAGGGAAGTTGTATTTTGGACATGTTAAGTTTTTAGAAACATTTCTCTTTAACAGTTTTGTACATGTATACAATGGATTTGGGTCGTGTCCACCTGCTCTTACCCTCTCCTGTGTCCATCTCACTCTCTCTGACTGCTACCATCTCCCCAGCAAGTGTCTCCCCTACTTTTCTGGACATACTAAAACTTAAGGTGCCAGGCAGGCACTGAGCTAGCACTGTTTACCTAGAAGTCATGGGCATATAAACCACACTGAGTGTATCCTGATGAGAAGGAAGGCACCAGCAGGCAGGCAGGGAGGCAGCTGGAAACCAGCTTCACCTTTCTCACAGGATTGCCTGCCCACAGCTCAGTTCTGATACAATTAAGAGCCCAAATCAATTCTGAAGGTTTGGCCAGCTAACAAATATAAAAGTGTTAATATGTAAAGCATATATAAAATCAGAGTCATTCAATATGTTTCTTTTCATGCACTTTAACATTTAAAGTCCAAGGCAAATGAAATGGAGGAATTCTTCTGCATTGTTGTTATGGTATGTTATTATAATTGAATTACATTTGCCTGCTTTCCTAGAACAATGTCAAGTAACAGAAGTGCTGAAGTAAAATATTAGACTGAATGTAACAGTTAAGGGAAAAGAGTTCAAATAATGAAAGCAGCAAACCACCCTGTGCTCCTTCAGGTGCAGACCATTAGCGATAAGAGCTACACTTTCCAGCACCTTGGGAGGACATTGAAAGCACATGCCTATCTCAGTGCTGATATCGAAATCTCCCAGGCATGTCTTGTATGTATTGAGACTTGAGTGTCAAGATTTGGCTAAAGGTCTCCAGTGAGGTGCAATATATAGCAATGTTTGAGAATAAATAGTATATACTTTTTTGTTTTAAGTAGTATGTTGCTATGTAGCCCTAACAGGCCTAGAACTTGTAAAGCCTTCTGCTTCAGCCTCCCAAGTGGTGGGATTATAAGAGTCCTGCATCAATGCACCAGAATGTTGCCTCTCTAATGGAACTACCATTAGAAGTCAGAGTGTTAAAATTTCCTTTAAAAGATTCCTTCACCTACCACAGAAAGACGGGGCAACACGTGAGGGATGTGGTTGCCACCCCACAGTCAAAACTCTGACCCATAATTGTTCCTGTGTGAAAGAACTGCAGGGATGAAAATGGAGAGGAGCCTGAGGAAAAGAAGGTCCAGCGACAGGCCCAAAGTGGGATCCAGCTCAAGGGGAGGTCCCAAGGCCTGACACTATTACTTAGGCTATGGAGCACTCACAAAAAGGGACCTATCATGTCTGCCCTCCGAAAGACCCAACAAGCATCTGAAAGAGTCAGATGCAGATATTTGCACCCAACCAATGGACAGAAGCAGCTGACCCCTGTGGTTGAATTAGGGGAAAGCTGGAAGAAGCTGAGGAGGAGGGCAACCCTGTAGGAGGACCAGCAGTCTCAATTAACCTGGACCCCTGAGATCTCTCAGTCACTGGACCACCATCTAGGCAGCATACACCAGCTGATATGACGCCCCCAACACATATACAGCAGAGGACTGTCAGGTCTAGGTTCAGGCAGAGAAGATGCATCTAATCCTCAAGAGACTGGAGGCCTCAGGGAGTTTAGAGGTCTGCTGGGGTGGGGAGGTGGGCACATCCTAGTGGAGACAGGGGATGGGGGAGAAGGTATGGGATGTGGAACAGTTGGAGGGTGGATGGGGAGGGGGATAAAATCTGAAGTGTTTTTTTTTTTTAAAAAAAAAAAAGATTAACTAAAAAGAAAGAATATAAAAAAAATGAAAAATTTTATTTTTTTTTTAGTCATACCCAGGATGGCAGCAGCATTATTGAGAAAGACTGTAAATTCACAAAGGCTATTTTCATTGCTGTTCACCTAGCCATTTGTTTATAGTATAAATGAGTTCTGATTTGGAGGTAACTGATGGCAAGGAAGCTTCATTAGAGTTGAGTACGGAGACTTGGATGCCATCCCAGTTCTTCAGCTTACCAGATGAGTTATAATACAGAATTTATTAACTTTGCTTAGTTTTTTAATTTTTTCCTTTCTGATAAATATCTAGAGAGAATAATCCTGAGAATAATTAAACCTGTTGTGCAGGTTGTTATATAGTTTTATGCATATATTTTTTGAGTAAAACTTTTTAAAATTTATTATTGTATGTGTCTGATGTATGAATGTGTGTGTGTGTGTGTGTGTGTGTGTGTGTGTATCTGTCTGTCTGTCTGTCTGTCTGTCTGTGCTCTCTGTGTAAAACGGGTACAAGCATGCCACAGTGCATGTGTGGAGGTCAAAGAACAACTTTTGGAAGTTGCTTCTCTGTGTCCGTCCACTATGGGAACTGGAGATTGAACTCGGTGTCAGGCTTGTGTGACAGGCATCTTGTCCATTGAACTATATTGCTAGCTCACATGTATGTTTTTTGTACAGACTGATCTTCATTGTTTAGCTCAAGTGAGCCTCCTGCCTGACGCTTCCATGGTTTTTCTTAGCTTTAAAAGTGTTATATTATTGTCATGTACTCACTTCCTGGATGTGAATGGATTTTTTCCTATAGTTTTACTACTAGAATTGAGCTCTATATATAGTCCATATGATTGCAGCAGAAGTTGGCATGTGTATATAGTAGAGAACTGTTGGCATGCATGGTAGTGTTATTTTATATTTGTTCCCTATAAACTGGATAAAAATTTGAGGTTTAACAAGAGCACCAAGTTTATAAATGAAGCACTACTACAGCTAAAATCACATGCTGACCCTCACACAGTGATAGTGGGTGACCCCCACTCTCACCCGCAAACAGGCCATCCAGACACTAACTAAGCAGAGAAATGCTGAAGTTAAATGTCATGAATCAAATAGACCTCTATTTACAGATATTTATAGAATATTTCACCCAAACACAAAAGAATATACTTTCTTCTCAGAAGCTTATAGAACTTTCTTGAAAACTGACTGTGTACTATTATTCAAAGCAGTAAGTCTCAACAGATACAAAAAAAAAAAAAATGAAATTAGATCCTGCATCCTATCTGACCAACATGGATGAAATCTGGATATCATCAACAGTAGAAAGCTTAAAAACTCATAGACACTGAGCAACTCACTATGGAATGAAAAATGGTCAAGACAGAAATCAAGAAAGAAAGTGTAAAAATTTTTAGAATTGAGTGAAAATGAAAACACAATACATCCTATCCTAGGGGGCAGGATGAAGTCAGTTCTGAGAGGCAAGTTGATACCACTAAGTGTCTACATCAAAAACTTGGAGCAATCTCATATTAGGAACGTGGCAGCACACCTGAAAGCTCTAGAACAGCAGCAGCAGCAGCAGCAGCAGCAGCAGCAGAATAATGCTCAAAATAAGATGGCAGAAATATAAACTAAGGGCTGAAGTCAATGAAATAGAAACAAAACAAAATAATAGAATCAGTGAAAGGAAGAGTTGGTGCTTTTGAGAAAATCAGTAAGATTGACAAACCCATAGCTGAATTAACTAGTAGAAGGAAAGAGAAGATCAAATTAATACAGTTAGAGACAGAAAGGGGACATGACAGCAGACACTGATGAAATCCAGAGATAATGACATACTTTAAAAATCTATAATCTACTACACTGGAAAACATAAAAGAAACGGATGAATTTCTTGACATATATGGCCTTCCAAAGTTAAATCAAGATCAGATAAGGAATTTAAGCAGACCCATAACCCCTGATGAAATAGAAGCAGTAATTAAAAGTTTACTTGTCCAGAAAGCTCAGGGACAGAGGGGTTCAGTGCAGAATTCTATTAGACCTTCAAAAAATAAATGTCAATACTCCTTAAATTATTCTACAAAGTAGAAACAGAAGGAACATTCCCTGATTCTTTTTATGAAGCTACAATTACCCCAATACCTAACTAATTATACAAAGACCAAGAAAATGAATTACAAACCAATATCCTTTATGAACATAGGTGCAAAAAATAAAATACTTGCAAACCAAATCCAAGAGCACATCAAAATTATTGTCCAATTGTCTAATCAACTTGGCTTCAACCCAGAGAGGCAGAGATGCTTCAAGATACATAAATCAAGGCTGGAGAGACAGCTCAGTGGTTAAGAGCCCTGACTGCTCATCCAGAGGTCCCACCAACCGCATGGTGCCTCACAACCATCTGTAATGGGATCTTATGCCCTCTTCTGGTGTGTGTGAAGACAGTTACAGTGTACTCATAAATCTTTTTTAAAAAGATACAATAAATCAGTACATGTAATGCATATAAACAGACCAAAAGATAAAAACCACATGATCATCATATTAGATGCAGAAAGGCCTTTGACAAAAATCCATCATCCCTTTATGTTAAAAGTCCTGGAGAAACTAGGGATGCAAAAGACATACCCCAACATAATAAGGTATGTTACAGCAATTCCACAGCCACTGCCAACCTAAACAGAGAGAAACTTCAAACATTTGTACTGAAATGAGGACCAAGAGAAGACTGCCCACTCTCTCCATACCTATTCCATATAGTACTTGAAGTTTTAGCTAGAGCAATAAGACAACTGAAAGAGACCTGGGAAATACAAATTTTAAAAAGTCAATGTTTTTTATTTGCAGATAATGTGATTGTATACCTAAAAGCATTAAAAACTCCATCGGGAAATTTCCACTGCTGATAAACACTTTAAGTAAAGCAGCAGGATACCACACACACACAAGTCAGTAGCTTTCCTGTGTACAACTGTCAAACTGGGAAAACAGGGAAATAATGCAGCAGGATACCACACACACACACACACAAGTCGGTAGCTTTCCTGTGTACAACTGTCAAACTGGGAAAACAGGGAGATAATACCTTTTACAATAGCCTCTAAAAATATTTGGGGTAACTCTAATCATGCAAGTGGAAGACTTGTATAATAAAAATGTTAAGGCATTGATACCAGAAGATGGATAGATTTCTCATGCTCATGGATTGATGGGATTCATGTAATGAAAATGGTCATCCTACAGATTCAACTCAATTCTCATCAGAATTCCAACACTTTTCTTCACCACATTGAAAAAACAATTTTCAGATTCATATGAAAACTCAAATAAAAACATGATAACTAAAATAATATAACAATTCTGATTAATAAAATAACTGTTAGAAATAATTACCATCTCCAATCTCAAGTAGGACTACAGAGCTATGTTAATAAGAACATTATGGGTTGGCATAAAAACACACATGTTGATTAATGGAATTGAAGACTCAGAATAAAGTCAACACACCGATGGATACTTGATTTTTTTTAAAACAAAGAAGCCAGAAGTGCACACTGAAAGGAAAAAAAAAAAAAACAAAACAGCATCTTCAACAAATGGTGCTGTTAAACCAGATGGCTGCATATAGAAGAATGTAAATAGATCCATATTTATCACCCTGCACAAAATAACTCCAAGTGGGTCAAAGACCTCAATATAAGTCCCTGATTCTGATATAAGAGAGGTGGGAAATAGTGTTGGACTCATGACACAGGAAAACACTTAAGATACTACTAGCCCAGGCACTCAGACCAACAATGAATGGGACCTCATAAGACTGAAGAGCTCCTGTATGGCCAAGGACACTATCCGTCAGGCAAAGCAGCGGGCTACACATTTATGAAAGATCTATATCAATTCCATGTCTGAGTGTGTGTGTGTATCCCAATTTGAAAAAGGGGTACAGAACTAAACAGTTCTCAAAAGATGAAACGCAAACGGTCGAGAAGCACTTAAGAAACGTGCAACATCGTTAGGCATCAGGAAGATGCAAATCGAAACTACTTTCTAATTCTACCTTACACCGTCACATTGGCCAAGATCAATAAAACAAAGGACAGCTCATACTTGTGAGGATGTGGGGTTGGGGAGCCCTTCTTGCTGATGAGAGTGCAAACTTGTACAACCACTGTGAGAATCAGTGTGGTGCTTCCTTGAGAATCTGGAAATCGTTCTACTTTAAGATCCATCTAGATCACTCTCGGGCATATACCCAAAGGACCTCTGCATCCTACTGTAGAGAGGCTTGTGCATGGGTATTCTAATCATAATAGCCAGAAATTTATAACAGCTAAGCTGTCCATCAAGTGATACATGAATAATGAGATGTACATTTACTAGATGGAATATTCAGCTTGTTTAAAGAAGTTTTTTAACTTCAGATAAATGGATGAATCTAAAAACCCAGACCCAAAGAGACAAATATTGCATGTTTTCTCTTACATGTGGGTCTTAGCTTTTAAGCTTTCAATGTGTGTTCTATAGTCTGTATAACCACAGAGGTTAGGTACCTAGTAAGGGACTGGGGGAAAGAGAGGATCTCCCAGGGAAGGGAATTTATGATGTATTGTTATGAAGGAACAGTAGTAAGAGGGATCCCTCCTGGAGTGGGAGGACTAAATGGGGAGAGGAAAGGAGAAGTGAGAGAGGATGTGGGAAGGGACAACTGACACTAGAGCCATTTGAGGGGCCATATGGAAACCTACTACTATAGATGCTTCTTAAAACATATACATATATGAAAGAAATCAAAATGGAGTCATCAAATGAGAGACAATGCCCCAACTAGAATCTTATGCCACCATGTAAAACCTCCAGTCCCAGGAATAGGTTACATCTATCGAAACCATTGGCCAAAATGACACCAAAGAAATTGCCAAACATCTCAGGCTATTTCCAAAGCTATTTGTTGTTTTCCAAAACTGTTGATAAGTCCTTATTGCTGACACAGCACTTATATAATCCCATCTAACATGGTAATGTAGAGAGGGTGCCTAACTAGAGGCTTCCTCCTGAATGCCTCATGTTCATGGTACTGGAAAGTACTGATTCATACTACCAGAGGAGAAAGGTAACCTCAACCCAGCTACAAACCCTGTAATCTGTAGTGGTGATCTGCCAGCAAGATCCGCTGGTGTAGTAGTGGCACAAACATTTGGAAGTAACCCACCACTCTGATTGGACTTAAGCACACTCCATGAGATGGGACCTGTTTCTGACACCACTGTGGTGGCCAAGAACCCTAGACTAGATAGGCCATGGGGCCTAAGGGGAAACCTAGTAGTACTGTTCTAAAGCTGTGGTCATCAGCCTTCCTAGTGCTGTAACCCTTTAATACAGTTCCTCCATATAGGGACCCCACCCAGAAAAGTATTTTGCTACGGTTATGAATTGTAAATATCTGTGTTTCCCAATGGTCTTAGGTGACCCCTGTAAAAGGGTCATTTGCCCAACAAAGGGGTTGTGATCCACAGTTTAAGAACCACTGTTCTAACCATATAAAGCAGTATAATATCTTCTAATATACCCATAGATCAATCCCTCATTCAGACCTCATTAGAGAAAGAACTTCATGCAGTAGATGGAAACTAACACAGAGAACTGTAACTGGATACTATGCAGAAAGTAAAAGATTTTAGAGCACTGTCTTAAGTGGATGTCTTCATCAGACTATTCCCTTAGGGAGTTATGTAGAAGAGGAAGCAGAAGGAATGTAAGAGATAGAGAGGATGGGTGACTCTAAGAAAACAGGGTCCTCCTAACAAGACAGATTCTCTGCATATAAATTCAGAGAGCCTGTGGCCCCACACACTGCCTGTGCAGGTTCAAGCCTAGATGGCCCCATTGCTGAGAAGGGGACTAGGACCGAGTCCCCAACCCTCACCAAGAAGCTGTCTGTACTTGATATCTGCTTGCAATTGAAAATGTATTTTCTCCAATGGAGTTTCACTGGGTATATTAACCATACTTCAGGGTGGGCCCCACACCCAGCAGTACATGTCCAACACAAAATGAACCTAAAGCTTTTGTAGACTTTCTGTCCCAAATTGCTTCAATTGGGCATTTTTTGTCTTACTGGTCTTGTGCTTGTTTATTTTGGTTTCCAGTGTGTGTGTGTGTGTGTGTGTGTGTGTGTGTGTGTGTGTGTTTCTCAGTTTTCTGTTTGATTGGGATTTTTTGTTTGTTTTTTAATGAGTGAATGAAAGGGTATGAATTTGGGTGGGTCGGGGAGCAATGGGAAAAAAAACTTTTCTATAGAAAAAATGAGGTTTGGACTTCAGTATGTTTTTTTTAACAAATGTGTAGTCATTTCTCAGCAAATTTATGTTAGTAGACATGTTCTGAGACTCCTCTTTTTCTGTCTGGAATAGTAACATCTGTCTTTTAGGGCTATTTAGCATGTGTATGTAGGGCAGCAAACAGCGCAGCTGGCACAAACATGCAGGAAATGTTCATCCTTTGTCTCCAGAAAGATAGAAAGCTAAGGATAATAATGGCAAGGATTTGAGAAGGTTTTGGTTTTGGTTTTGGTTGAGGGGGTGGAGCAGGGACGAGTGTTCAATACAGGGTTTCTCTGTATAGCCCTGGCTGTCCTGGAAGTCACTCTGTATACCAAGCCAGCCTTGAACTCAACAGAGATCTACCCACCTGCCTTTGTTTCCCAAGTGCTGGAATTAAAGGTGTGCACCACCACCTCTAGCTGAATAGTAATTTTTCAAAAACAAAAGAAATGTTTTTGTTTTTTGAGACAGGGTTGCATGTAGCTCAAACTAGCCTCAAATTTATTATATAGCTGAGGATGACATTGAACTTCTGATTCTTCCCTGCCTCCCTAGTACTAAGAACACAAGTGTACGCCACCTCTCTCGGATGCTATGCTGGGGCTGGGACTTGAGCCTCTTACATGATGCGAACACTCTACTTAATGGTTGTTATCTCCAGCCCTTCTGTGGACACTTTTTAAAGTAGTATGTATTTTGTATGCTTTTGCAGATAGTAGGAAGAAATTACTGTGTTTGCATCATGGATAACACAAAGGAAAAGGACAGCGACTTCAAAGACGACCTTCTGCTCCGCATGGGGCTAAACGATAACAAGGCAGGCATGGAAGGGTTGGACAAGGAGAGAATTAACAAAATTATCATGGAAGCGACAAAGGTGTGTTCTCGCTCCTGTCAATATCTATGATTCAGTTTTTAGTATAAAGCTATTAAGTTTGGTTTACTGTTCTTTTTATTAATTAAAAAGTATTTTAATATAGCATTAAGCTATGAAATGTGTAAAGGCCTTTCAAATCTGTTGCTCTTGCTACCAAGCTTTCTACTTTGAGTTTGTATAATACGCAGTATAAAAGCAAAAGAATGCACATATTTTTCCGCTTTTTCTTTTTCCCCATGTAAAAGAATATTATAATTGGGTGGGAAGATATGCTTGTATATGTGGATATGGTTTATTGATCTAATCACAATTGTTACTGATTGACAAATAAGTCATTTTTATCTTTTGATTCTATATTACTTTTTTTTTTTTTAGGCGGGGTCTTACTATATAGCCCTGGCTGTCCTGGCAGTCATGTAACCCAGGCTGGCCACACGCCTGCCTTTGCTGGGATTAAAGGCATGTGCCACCATGCCTGGCTTACATTTACTAATCTTATATGTGTGCAAGTGCAACTATAGAAGAGATATCTAGAAATGGAATTGCTCTATAGAATACAGATAACATGTATACAATTTTTATGAGTTGCTAAATAAAGAGCCACTTTGTCTATTTATATATCTCCCTCCATTATATGAATTTATATATCACCATATTATCAAAACTGCAAGACAAGACTGTGTTTCTGGATGTTAGGATTTGCCAAGTTGAGGTAACCATTTAGCACTGACAACTCGGTCAAAAAAATGACCAAACGATATGAATAGGCATTGAAGTGAAGAAGATGTGCATGTCTCAAACAGGAAAAGATACACAACTTCAGTCACTGAGAGAAGGCAACCTTAAAAATCCCTGGGAGAAGGTCTTCGCACTACTGTTAACCAGAATAGCTATGATCAATAAGGCAATGGAAAGTGTAGCCAGGGATGTCGGGAAATTGGAGCCTTCATATGCAGAAATAGTAATGTTTCAATCATGGAAAACAGTTTGACAGTTCCTCAAAGGGTTAAACATGCATTGCCGTAAGACACAGAAATATACTGTTACGTGCATATTAAGAGGAATAACAATGTATGTCATAGCAAAACTGTTTATAAATGTCTATACTAGCATTTTCATGAGAGCCAAATGTAGAAATAACTCAGTGTCTGCAACCTAGTAATGACAGCCACTTGTGTTCAGAGGTGGAACCATTGAGAATTGATTGAGTGGCTTATCTGTTTTCTTTAATGACTTAATACTAATATTCTGAAAAGAGACAAGTAAAGGAGAAAACTAATGAGCTAGCTGCTGAAACTTGGATGTGCCACGTGGACATACCACAGTGAGGGCTTCTTTGCTGTCGTTGTTTTGGTTTGGTTCTTAATACAAATCTTAACTCAGATTGCTTCTATGTAGTATTGTCTCACAAGAATTACATGATTTGGGGGTGTGCATGCGTGCATGCGTGTGTTTAGGGCCTCGTGCATGCTAGGGAAGCGTCCTTTACACGAAAGGAAACTGATGCAGAAAGGTGAAGTAATTTTCACATTACCCAACTAATTTTTGAAATCAGTGTGACTTCAGAGTCACATTGTTAGCCACTAAGGTACATACTACAGCGACCCTTTCCTTCTGAAGCTTTTCTTGTGTTTTGCTTTCTTTGCAGGGGTCCAGATTTTATGGAAATGAGCTCAAGAAGGAAAAGCAAGTCAATCAACGGATTGAAAATATGATGCAACAAAAAGCTCAAATTACCAGCCAGCAGCTAAGGAAAGCTCAGTTACAGGTATTTATTCAGTTGGTAGGGGGAAGTTGGTAGAATAGGAATTAACAACAAAAGTGCAGCACTGTGGAGTCATAACAGCAAACAGGGTGAGGCGGAAGTGCTCATTATATTGCTACGCATGCGCATTCAGCAGGCACGCATGCTCACTAAGCTTGCTCTGCACCTTTCCCTGTGCAGAAGAGGAACTGGCAAGGTTACTTGCATGGCTTCAAAGGACAGACAGTTACAGGACTGAGATTTGACCAACGCACAGCATATGTTGTTTTATCGTGTGTGTGCTTTGCAGCTAGACAAGGCTGTAAGACAAATATGGCCGAGTTGAGGGAGGGGAGCTGGGTGTAAACTCTAACTCTTTAGAGTGACCATGTTTTAGTGAATAAAAAGTTACACTATAAGTTAAATACCAAATGTGCATACTTTTTTTTTTAAATGAAATGATTTCTAAATACCTAGAGGTTTTTATGTTCTCCAGAAATTGCAAGGGGGGGGGGAGGGGGAGGAGATTAAAAATTTTCAAATTATCTCCACCACTAAAAATTATTTCAATAGAAAAGTTTGGAAGGAACCAGGGTTCAGGGGATCCTATGGGAGATTGACAGCTCAAGACAATCATGTTTCTGCTGATCATACTAATGTTGTAGGTGAGTTCATCCTCTAGTAAAATGGGACTCAAATGTTAACAAAGCACTGGATACAGGAAAACGCTTTTACAGATAAGAAGATGGACATAGAAGACAAAGTAATTTTCATATTGCCCGGAACTGAGCATACTAATAAAATTGTCATATGAATCTACCATGCTTCAGAATCTTCATCTTAGCAGTGGAGTTCAGAGATCATGCACTTTATTTACTGAACTAGATAATTTTTTATAAACACTTCTCCAGAATATTATTTTAATTTGTTGTTGGTAGTGGTGGTGGTAGGTATTTTGGTTTTTGATTGTTGGTTTTGTTTGTTTACATGTGACAGGATCTCACACTCCAGCCCCAGCTGGCCTCAGACTCCTGATGGTCCTCTTTCTTCAACCTCCAGGGGGCTTAGATTACAGGTGTGAGGGACCCAACCCAGTTACAAGATAATTTTTAAGTGGCTGCTATTCTCACAAAAGGTGACCTGTGTGTTGGATCAGTCATCATTTTTGACACTTCATTGCATTCCGCTGCGTAGAGATACGCTAACTCTTACATTTCCCACCTTGGTTCCAATCTCTATTTTATATGCACCTCTGTGATGGTAGTCTTCTATCTTTGCACTCTGGTATAGTTATTTTCATCAAAAATTATATTAATTTAAAATTTCAATATGTAAGTGTTGCTTTCTTCAAATGATTCTTTAAAACCATATTTCATCAGTTTTGTTACTTTTTTCATGCTGGTTTTAATTGCCTTTTATCATGTCAGAGAAGAAACCCTCCTCACATGGCACTCATCCTCTCACTGTGAGATGTGTTCTTTTGTTCTGTTTGTAATGAGACAGGTTAAGTGGGTGGCATAAGAAAACCAAAGTAACAGTTTCTTCTTATTGTTCCTGTGGAGAGAGGAACAAACATACATTCACCCAAGATAGTCACTGATGACAGACGGAAGAAACAATCCCATAAAAGTCTGGACTGGTGAGCCAGAGAAGGGGAAAGGGTGGGTTACCTATGGGAGGGTGAGTGACGTTGAGGTCCAGCAGGGTTGATGGCCTAAGTGCTGCCTAGATGGAGTCCCTCCCTCCTTCAGCTAACCTCCTATGTAGTTATCACCTCCCATGACCATGTGTAGCTGGGCAGGAGTGCATACAGATGGGGAGCAGCGTGTACAGGAAGGAGTGAGTGCTTGTGGTCTAGAGTGAGGGCCAGCTACCCTTCTTCACTCTTCATGGGAGGGAATGTCAATAGGATGGATCTTGTGAGTGTCCCTTCCCTTTACTCATAGTTGTTCTGATTTCAGGATATTAGCTACGCCCATGCCTACAGTTCCATGACATCCTTGGCTCTGATTACCGTAGCAATTTCTGACACAAAATTTCCTTAACTCTATTCTCTTCTATTATCTATACTATTCTCTTATCTCCTGGTATTATAATTACTGGTCTGGCAAAAGTAATCCATATTCCATTTCCTGGTGAGGAAGATGTAGTGTGAGAGAGGGGGATTAAAAGCAAATAATTTGCTGTTAAACAAGTGAGAAAGAAGTTGTAAACAATATTTAAACTCACATTCTTTTGGCAGCAACTCAAGTTACAGGGCCACACATGACTGCAAGAGAAACTATAAAATGTGCTCTCTAGCTGGGTGGCCATCTGCCCAGCCTTTCTGTTTAATGGAAAGAATGGGGAGATATATTTGGATGTTCAACAAACAGTCCAATGCTGTCTTCTTCCATATTTCTAGAGTTTATTATCTATTTATCTTCATTTATGAGATCTTATGTATTAAGGATTTTTTTTTTTACCATATATCCTAAATGTGTCTTCAACATGTCTTTTAATTTTGATCACATACTTTAGAAGCTTAGCTAGTCCAGCCTAATGCTGTTCTTTTTAAGACTTTTGTTTTAGGTTCATAGAAAAACTGCACAGAAAGTAAAGATCTCCCTGCCCTCACTAGGGCTAACTTCTAGCCAGATCTCCCTTGCCCTCAAATGGGCTAGCCTCTAGCCAAGCACTCTCTCCCAGAAGTACACTTCACTTGTTGCAATCAAGGCGCCTACTATGACATTTCTTTATCATGCATCAGTAATTTATTACTAATACCTTAAAGGTAGAGGCAAGTTTATAGTGCTATCAGTCACCATTACAGTACCAATAACTCCATCACCATGTGAGTTACTGCCCAAAAGCCCTTTGTGATCTATTTGTCCATCCTTCTCTCCTGCTCCTCCCTGGTGAGCTCTGATCTATTCACTCTGCCCCAGGTCTCACCCTGGCCAGCATAGGAATCCTACAGTCTGAAGCCTCTCCACACTGGCTTCTTTCACTTACGCTTAGATTATTTTATACTGTCTATGGCTTGAGAGCTCACTGTTTCCACGTGCTGAATATTATTCTTTATCCAGATGTCTATCAGTTTATCCATTTCCCAACTGGAGAACATTGTGTTCACTTCCCAAATTCTGCCAATTATGAGTAATCTGCTTATAGATACCCCATGCTCTCATTTATGTGTGGGCATAAGTTTTCAACTCCAGTTAGTAAATGCAAAGGAATATAATTTGCTAGGTCATGTGATTTTTTAAAAAAAGTTCACTTTTTATAAGAAGCTGCCAAACTGTCTTCCAAGATGACCGACTGTACCATTTGGCATCCTCATGGTGAAGGATGAGGGCCCCTGTGGCTATTCCTTCTGACCAGTCTTTGGGGTTGTTAGTGTTCTCAGTTCGAGCCATCCTGATACGTGCAGCATAATGGTGTTACATCATTTTACACTGCATGTGCTCACTGGCATAGAGAGAGGAGTCAAATTTCATATGGTTGCATGTCATATATAAATCTCTGATGAGATGTCTGTTAAGGCCTTAGGCTTAGTTTTAAATCAGATTGTTGAGTTTCTTTCTTTTTTTTTTTATTAAATTTGAAGAATCTTTTGTGTATTTTGAGTATCAGTCACATACTGACTCTTATTTTGCAAATATTTTCTTCTAGTTTAACTTATCTTTTGACTCCCTTGATAGTAATATTCATTGAGCAACATACAAAATATGTTTCAGTTAAAGTGTGAAGGATTTTTTTTGTAAGTTTAAAAAATTGTGTTCTGTTGAAAACGATGTTGTCTTTAAATTGACCTTATTCTGTAAACAGTTTGCTTTCTGGAGTTGCTAGGTTTTATTGGTCTGTAATCTACAAATATCTTTAATAGAAGCTTTACAGACACAGAGGAACATAGCTGCTGTGTTGTTCTGACTCTTGAGGAGTTCGTACGAATTTAGCAGTTCAACGTACAGATAACCTGAAGGAACAGAAATTGCCTTCCATTGAACAGCAGAATTTCAGGTTTTGTTCCGGTTGTGTCAAGTGTTTCGATGGAAACCTTGCTGGCTTCTCTCAGAACAGAAGTGGTAGGAAATGTGTTCTATGTTGATTATTTAATTGTTTCATTTGTTGAGCTTCCTCTAGAAGAAGCTGTGTGCGTGGGAGAAGGCTGAGGAAGTCCCAAGGAGACAAGACGGTCTCAGAGAACGGAGACATTTTCATAGGAAATGTTCCTATTTTGGACTCATATTTTCCACATGCTAGATTTGATTATGTGTGATATGATAGTGTAAATTCCTGCTGGTCAGGCTGAGGTAAGAAGTCTGAATGCATAAGCCAGGACGTTCGTTTGGACCCTCTTTGAATATTCTCCACCCTCATCCATCACACTCCTGGAAGGCAGTGATGTGATCATTATATAAAGTATCTCCTAATGAGCTCATAAACTGAATAAACAAGCATTCACACTCTGTGAAGAGAAGGCCGCACAGCCAATCTGTGCATTTCAGCCATTTCAGCAACTGCCTTCACTAACTTGGACCAACTCAGTAGACTTCATGGAAATACTAAGTCAAAATAAAAAGCAGTAGTTCCAAATAGTGTCCTAAATGTAGTAGAAATTGAAGATTTTTAAAAATCCACCTTATTTTCTGAGGCAGAGTCTCTCATTGAACTTGAATTTGCTAATTGGCTAGACTGCCTGATCAGAATGATCCATAGATCTCTCCGAGAGCTAGGGCCACAGACACTTGTGCCACTGCCAACTTTTTACATGGCGCTGGAGATCTGAACTCAGGTTCTCATACTTGCAGACAAATCCTCTGGAAGAGCAGCCAGTGCTCTTAACCACAGAGCTATCTCTCCAGCCCCATACCTTATTTTTTGAGACAGTCTCCTGTGGGACATAAAGCCATGCCAGGAAGTTTGGTAAGGTAGAGCAGTTTAATACCTGGATACTTGGTGGGCACACACCTGAGGCTTAGGTCACTCTCTGCTCCCTGCCAGATTCCTGACCTGGAACACGTGCCAGCTTCTCACATAAAAGAAATATGTCCTAGCCGGGCGGTGGTGGCACACGCCTTTAATCCCAGCACTTGGGAGGCAGAGGCAGGCGGATTTCTGAGTTCGAGGCCAGCCTGGTCTACAGAATGAGTTCCAGGACAGCCAAGGCTATACAGAGAAACCCTGTCTCGAATACCCCCCCCCCAAAAGAAAAAAGAAAAAAAAAAAAGAAACATGTCCTATGGACTTGTAGGCCCCAAACAAACAGAGTTCTCCAAGCTAATGAGATACCTAAAGGCCCTGAGGGCTTAGCCAATAAGCTTCCTTTCCCAGACATTGCTCCCTGAAAAAAAAACAAAAAAACAAAAAAAAACTGTAATTCAGGTCAGATCCTGAAAAGGGGGGTTATGCATCCATTTTCCACCATAAACAACCAATAAATTGTTTAGAACCTTAAAAAAAAAAAAGAAATTACATTAGTATAGAGTATAGGTGTAACAGTGTTAAAGACTGGTCAAAGTCTACTAGCACATGTGATATTCATGGCTTTCACCCCAGTTCTCTGGAGACAGATGGGTCTCTGTAAGTTCTAGGCCAGCTTGTCCTACATAGTGGGTTCTGGGACAGCCAGGACTACAGTCTCCAAAACAAACAACATCAACAACAAAGACAAAACAAAAACAAAAAAACAAAAAAAACAAAAAACAAAGCCTATGTTAGAGAAGATCATAAGATAAAGAAAAGAAACCTTGGAGTAAGCTGTTTCCCAAGTTCAGCTGTCCCACATGTCAGCTCTATGACTCAGAACAAATCTCTTAATCTTAGTAAACTTTCATTTTCTCATTTATAAGACTAATAATTGTAATCTCAGAATTATTTTGACTAGTAAGTGAGCTTTTATGGGAAACACTTAACATATTATATGACATTCTCAGTAACTGTCCCTTCTACCTTAAAATGAGAGGTAGTCAGCAAGCCCTTGCCATATCCCTCTCCAAGAACACTTTGTACAAGCATCTCTTTATTCATTCAACAACCTTTTGCCATTAGTTTATTATAAATAAGGATCATAAGAGAGGGCTAACGTCCCACCGTCCTGTGTCTAATGAGAAGCATTGCTGAGACCCAGAGGAAAGCCCCTATTTCTAACCCCGGTGACACACGAGTTCTCAGAAGTAACAGGAGGAAGAAGGTAAATGTTACAGCCTCAGAGTAGACTGTTAAAGGCCTTCGGGGGAAAGCATGATTAACGAACCATGAATGAGAACTAAAGGGGGAGAAATGTTGGAAAGCTGAGGCACTGTGCATCTGGGAGAGTAGAGAGCATTCAGACAGGATGGGTGGGTGACTAAGGAGAGAATAAAGGAAGATGGAAGGGATGAGTCACACTGTGAGGCTTCCTCTGGGCAGCTGCATGCTTGCATCAAGTACAAGAGAGAAGTTCAAAGAAGAGACAGTCCCAGCATTAATCAAGAGTGTGAGTTTTCCCTCGTGGTTGGCTTGCTATTTATCTTTTGCTTCTCTATATTATTCCAAGGCAAAATATTTCAGATGCCACTCCCTTGTTCTTACTTCATTCATATTTTAGGCATATTGTAATTATTATAGCTTATCTACTACAATAAGGGCCACAGTGGAAATAAGAAAACAAGAAAGAGAACATTAGTTCTCTGGCACAGAAGACAAAGCTGCAGCTGAGGTTCATAGGATGTTTGAGTTGACCCATGAAAGCTGTGGCAGATCGCAGAGTATTCTAGATAGGGGCAGCCCCAGAAGGCAGAGTTTCTCAGGTCAGCGAGAGTGGCAGGCTCAGCAGGGCTAGGCCTATGTACACTGTCAGAGTCTGCTACAGGCAGATGGGATTCGGGCCTTGTTCCTAAGAAGATCTGCAGTTTTAATCTCCAGTTAGTGGATGGCTAGAGTGTCTGTTCTAAGACCATGAAACAAGTATTCTATAAGTGAGGGCAAGGCTGAAGACAGCGTGTGCTTGGGGGATGGGCAGGCATAGCATACCTTCGTGGCTCTCCACATGACATAGTTGCTTTCCTTTATGAGCTCACTGGTTTCTCCGGGGCTCTTTCCCTCTCTTCTTGGTTGCTCTGTTATGCCTCTGTTGATCCTTTCAGTAGTAGATTTCATGTTCTGTGTGTGGGGTGCTTGTTTTATAGCTGCCTTCTGTTATGATTTATGTTAATGATCTAGGCAGCTTCCTTATAGGTTGTCAAAATTACAACTGTCCCATAGCCCTTTGCAAGGTAACATGGGAAAGCACATATAGAGCATTAGTAGAGGTCGCTCATAAAAACAGGGTATGGAGGTGTTTGCTGTGTAAACTTTTCTTTACTCGCCTATTTTATTTCTGTCTATGTTCATTTCTCTTTTTTCTTTCAATCCAATAATTTTTCTCCGAAGAGGCAAAAAATATTTGAAGATTACAATTCTGCATTGTTATATTTGACATATTAAATATTATGTCATATTAATATTTAACATATTAAAGTTTTATGAAAAATAAGCTACATCTTCAATTTTTAATTAGTATTTGTATAGCATTAGTATTTCAGATATTAGCTCTTGTCCTGGCTAGTTTTATGTCAACCTAACAGAAGCTAGAATTAGGGAAGAGAGACTCTGAACTGAGAGAATGCCTCCATACGATCAAGCTGTGGTCAAGCCTGTAAGGCATTTTCTTAGTGATTGACATGGGAGGGCCCAGCCCATTGTGGTTGGTGCCACTCCTAAGCTGGTGTCCTGGGTTCTAGAAACCAAGCAGGTTGAGCAAGCCATGAGAAGCAAGCCAGTAAGTAACACCTTCCATGGCCTGTGCCAGTCCCTGCCTCCAGGTTCGTGCCCTGTTTGAGTTCTTGCCCTGACTGCTTTCAGTGATGCTAGAACTGTGAATGAAGTAAACCTTGTCTCCCCAAGTTTCTTTCCTTCATGATGCTTCATCACAGTGGTAGAAGCCCTCACCAAGACAGCAAATGTAGTTGTACAGAAGGGATATTTACTCTGTATTTCAGCATGTTCGCTTGTACATTGTGCAGGATTACGTCATGCACCAGAAGTATAATCTCTTATTGTACATTTCCTTTGCTCTATTTTAAAACGTTAACAATCTGAGTCAAATGGGAATTGTTTAATTTGCCTAAGTAGAAGCTTTCCGTTATAGTAAGTTTCTTCAAATTAGTTCAGCAGTAGCATCATTTGATGCAGGTAACTGGGATAGCTCATGTATTCATTAAATACTTGGTAAGTTCCTGCTATGTTCCTGGAAGAATAGAAAGAAGAATCACTAAGAACTTACATTTTAAAATGGGCAGTCAGTCTGGTAAAGCCATTTCTCAGTGGGTAAGGCCCTTGCTGTATAAGCAGGAGGACTTGAGTTTGGGGCCCCAGCACCATGTGAAAGTCAGGTGTGGCATCATGTGTGTAACCCCGACACTGTGCATGGAGACTGGTGGGTCCCAGGAGCTCAGTGACCAGCTAGCACAACCACAACAGCAAGCCCTAAGTTCTCTGAGAAATCCTGTTTCAAAATAGAAGGGGGAGGGCAGCAGAGGAAGAGACCCAAGGCACTGCGGCCCAAGCACACATGCATAGGTATGCATTCACACTTACACACACACTTACAATTCAAAAGATAATGGCTGAAAATAGGCGCTCTGTGTGAAAAATAAAAGCACTTGCTAACCTTAATAAACAACAATCAATCACATACTCGAAGATATAAGAAAATATATACCTAATAGGTAAGTAGGTGGATAGATGGATGGATGAGTAGATTGGCAGATAGAAAGATTCCTTCTGAATTAAAATTAATGATTAATGATGTTCTGATATCATATTGTCTAAAAGTGTGTTTTAAAAATTAAGGTTGACAGATTTGCAATGGAATTAGAACGGAACCGGAATTTGAACAATACCATAGTTCACGTTGACATGGATGCTTTCTATGCAGCAGTAGAAATGAGGGACAATCCGGAACTGAAGGATAAACCCATTGCTGTAGGATCGATGAGCATGTTGGTAAGTAGGTGAAGACCAAAACCAAAAAGGAAACCTGATAGGCTATTCAGGTGAGCCTACTGAGGCTTGCCAGTGTGCGGAATACTCTTTCACAGTTCCAGGTAGCTTACACAAGCTCAGCTACTGAATCCTGTCAATATAACTGATCATACTAATTTTTGTTCCCACTTAAGAACAAAAACAAAACAAAACAAAAAGACACAAAGAAAATGAGTAACTGTACCAAAGTTCCAAACCTAATAAAACAGTATCGTAGCATTGTATTCTTGCACTGCAAATTAACTTTTCAGAAATGTTCTAGAGAGAGTGGAAGACTAGGCAAAGGAAATGTTATGTTTTGGTGGTTTGCAAACTGGCTTGCAGATCAAGTCTGGCCTGTCATCTCTTTTTGTTAAGAAACTTTGTTAGGACAAATGGCTATGGCACTTACTTATTACTGTCACATTCAAGGAACACAACTGAATAGACTTGAATAATTGCTAACAAAACACACCTGCAAAACCTCCAGTGGTTATGTGTGTCTGAGCTTTACAGAAAGTGTTGCCAGCTCCTATTTTACAGTAACATAGCGTGTTAATATATTTACAGTGTAATTAATTTTTTCCACAACTCAGAATCATTTGTCTTTCTGACCACTAAGTTGCCTTTTCGTTTGGCTGTCCTAAATCAAAGTGAAGGGAACAGGAGGCATGGCTGTGGCTGAAAACGTGTTCACTAATAGGAGGTGCCCACCTGCAGCCTCAGCACTCAGAAATGCGCCACATCTCATCTGAAAGCTGCAGCTGGGATAGATAGGTATTTGTATCACAGAAACATTACAGAATCAAGAGAGTTACTCTCTGTGGCAGACTCCGTCCAATGCCTTAGATAACTATAAACCTATGTCCTACAATTACTTTATTATGTATCTCTAACCCATCATGAGCATGCAGGCAGCTAACGATCTGGTCTTTAAAGCAATACTTGTTGAAATGTGTTCCCCTTTCCTATAAACCACCAATGAAATCTGAAAGAAAAAACAATAATGCTTATATGTATATGTGCATACTTACACACATACATACACATACATTCTGTAGCCATGTTTGAGCTAAACTGGGTGCTTTTGAAACCCTCACATATTTTCTTCCCAACCTAAAAATTAAAACTTCAAGTTCAAAATTGTTATCTTTATGTGCTAAACTAATAGTTTTCCCTTCTGAAGAGAGTTGAGGGCTGGAGAGATAGCTCAGCAGTTAAGAGCACCTACTGCTCTTCCAAAGGTCATGAGTTCAAATCCCAAAAACCACATGATGGCTCACAACCATCCATAATGAGATCTGATGCTCTCTTCTGGAGTATCTGAGGACAGGTACAGTGTACTTACATATAATAAATAAATAAATCTTTAAAAAAAAAAAAGATAGTTGAAGCTAATTGTTTTTATTTAGTAAACTCATAAAAAGCTTATCTACACGTTAATGGGAGTGGTGCTACGTGTTAGAATCTTCCAGTCTGCTACCCATAGGATGTTTTGATGAATTTGGTAGTTGTTTTTTTTTTTTTAATTTTCTGAGTTAACACTGAGAATCAGCACTTCTTCCCCATAGCAGCATCCAGGGTTGCATAAGCAGCCTCTTCTATTTTCACAGACAACTCTGGTTTTCCTCCTAATCTTCAGTTTATGCGGAGGAAGATTAGTAGGGTGAATTGGCTCTGTGTTTTCTGCGATCTGCAACATGAGAAATCAAGATGGATTCCCTCAGGTCTAGCACGTCCACAGTGGTGATTAGAATGCCTCCGCCTCACACTTCCTTGTCTCTGTGTGATACCCCGACACTAAGTGCTGTAATTTACCCTTTTAACATGCACTGAGCGCTCTAGCGTACTCGCAGAGCAGTAAAGTAGAAGCTGCAAGCTCTTCAGACTGAGGCCGTAGGACCCACAGCATCGGCTCCTTCCCCTTCCTGTAGATTAGGCCACAGGGCAGGAACTAGACTCCACCTTCTGATAAGAGTTAAGTGTAAAAGGATTGCAGCTGCTATTTGCAATGTACTACAGACCCAAGATGTGAGGAACTCATACCAGTTCTTCATTAGATCTAGCTTTCATAGCAGTTTCATAAGATTTACTTAGAATTAATAAATTGTTACTTTATGTATATGAGAGTTTTGCCTGCACATATGTCTGTACTTCTAAATGCACATGGTGGCTCCAGAGCCAGAAGAGAGCACTGGATCCCCTGGATATGGAGTAACCAACCATGGTTGTAGGCCCCAGTGTGGGTTCATGGTATGGGAACCGAACTCAGATTCTGTGCATGAGCAGCCAGTTCTTACTCTGAAGCACTGAGCCGCCTCGTCTCTGTAGCCTCAAGACTTATTTTATTTTATTTTATTTTATTTTAAAGCATTGCTTGGCCTCTCTGGTGCCACCTGCACTTTCTCTTCCAGAGCACTGAGCAGGGATCAGGGTAGTTTGGAGTACTGTCAAGATTTTTGTAATGGCTTTTCAAAATGATTAAAGGAAACTGATATTTTTTTTTTTTCTGAAATAATTACTTCATGTGATAGTCGTGGCCTGCATTTCTCTAGCACTCACTTAGAGTCCAGATAAAGGCTCCATTCAGTACTAAACTTGGCTGTAAATGATACTATGGTCCTGCCCTTGACCAGGACCACTGGCAGACACTGTCATGAGCAGGATTTACTAAATACTCTTGTGTTTTTATTCTCAGGCTTTTTAGTCTCATGTCCTAGTACAGTGTTTTTGAAAAAAAAAATCAAGTCTTTAAAAAAAAACTCAATTTTGAAGTTTTTAAACTTTTTTAAGCACTTCATTTTGGAGACATAATATTGCTGATCACATTTTAGGCCTTTAATTTTTTGTTCTGACAAAAAATTTCCAGATTGGGCAAATGTATACTATGGCTGAGCATCTCTAATCCAAAACATATGAAATACAATTCTAAAAATTTTGGATTTGGGGCCTTTACCTGCATGCACATGGATACACATAAACACATGTACATATGTACACAAACACAAAAAGGGCTTGGATTTTGGAACATTTTTGATTTCAGACTTCCCAGTTAAGGAAGGTTAAAAAAAGATCTATGTAAATATTCCCAAATATAATAACTTAAATATGATATACTTCTGTTCTCAAATAGTTTAAACAAATATGCTCTTCTTACATTATATTATACTAATACTTTCTATACATGTTACTTTGCATAATATGCAAAGTTTCTTTGTACCATATGTATACTATTGATATTTTCTTATTATTTTATAACTGTTCTATTTTATTTACTATTAGTTTCATATTGGTTCCACTATCATCCAGGTTTAAATATATATTATATTATATATATTAGGGTTACAGCATATATAAAGTATATATTATATGTGTGTGTATTATATGTATATGTGTATATATTGAAGCTTAATTACTGGAAATATTTTTTAAATTATTTTAAGCCATTATTTGCTGTATAGAACCAGATGACCTTGAATCTCAAACTACTAGTTCTCCTGCCTTAGACTCCTAATTGCTAGAATTACAGAGATCCACCACCATATCCACTTTGAAGAATTTTTCATTGTTCTGCCTATTACCTGATATCATGCTATAAATTTAGAAGTAACAGTGAGATAGGGTCATGGTTTTTAAGAAAGTCAAGATGCGGTTCAAGGCAATTGCTTATAAAAGAAATGCCCTTGAATTGAAAATGCACATCAGTAATGTGTTTCTTATGAATGCACTGATCGATATGTCCATTTAGGGTTGTTCATTTTTCCCTATGTGGTCCATTTTCTTTCAGTCTACTTCAAATTACCATGCAAGGAGGTTTGGTGTCCGTGCAGCCATGCCAGGATTTATTGCTAAGAAGCTCTGCCCACAACTTATTATAGTGCCCCCAAACTTTGACAAATATAGAGCTGTGAGTAAGGAGGTAAGTGGATGTCTCACCCAAAGCCCTTTTACTCCCTTTCTGTCACCTGGACAACTCCAAATGCCTTAGCCTGCCAAGTTTTGTTCTCACCTATAGTGAATGGTGAACTGTGTATAGCAGGCAGAACATGCTATTCTGTTTCCCTTTGGTCTCACCTATAGTGACTGGTGAGCTGTGTATAGTATGCAGAACACACCACTCTGTTTCCCGTTGGTCTCACCTATAGTGTAAATGGTGAGCTGCGTACAGTGTGCAGAACACACTGCTTTCTTTCCCAGCCCTTTGCCTTCCATGTATTTTTCATCTACTCTCATCTGTCAAATTTGTACAATCTTTCAAAACTTTAAATAGTCTTAATAATTATAACATAAAGTTAATTTTCAATATTTTTCTCCATGTATAAAACTTTTCTAGAACAATCTAATATTTCTAATATATAGAACCTATAAATTCCATTATTAATAACTAATTTATTCTAAATAAATTTATTATTATTATTATTAGTTGTTGTTGTCTGTTTTGTTCTAGGCTGGCCTGGAACTCACTGTGTAGCTCAGGCTAACCGCAAACTCTTGAGTGCTAGGGTTGCAAGCATGGGTCCCCAAACCTTTCCCTGTGCTTCTAACAGTAACAAAATTCACTTAGTTTGATTAGTTGCTTTGCTTACTTCATACTCTTTCCCAGCTGCTTCACCATGTAATGCCAAATGACTTTAAGGAAAAGGGATGCTTCCTTACTTTGAAGACAGTAAAGTACAGAGATTTGTTTACTTAGTAAAATTCTGAACTGTCTATGTGAAAAGGTATCATTCTTCTAATTTTCGTTAAAACTGATATGTCATACAGTGTGGGGACTTTTGAGTTAAAAATCAAGTGTGTATCACTTTTAGACTGCTGTTATAAAATGGAAATGGTCATAGACGACTGTCTGAGCAGGAGCTGTAATTCCTGCACTGTGGGAGCCAGCTTCAACTATTTAATCATTTTGAGGCCAGCCTGAGCTATATGAGACCATATCTCAAAGAAAAGAGGAAGAGGAGGAGTCATCTGTCTTGATATAAAGATATACTTTTTATTAATTTTAATTGCTCACTACCATTTAGACATTCAGGGGAGCTTTACATTCATTTATTTTTATTTTGCCTTATTTTCCCTAGAAATACCACCCCTATATTAAAACAGATTTATTCACTCAAAACAGTGTTAAATCAATTGCTTTGTGCCTGCTTTTGAAAAAGTGATAGGGGAAGAAAACATACCTTTGATAGTTATTTTTTCTGTATTCGTAGTTAAAATAAATACACTATTAAGTACATGCTTTGGCAATTTAAAAAAAAAAAAAAAAGATCTTGAATCCTATATAGTAAAATTTCTGATGGTATGACCACAGGTGCTAAATTATTTTCAGTTGTTTGTCATTTGGTTATTTATGTAAGTTAGAAAAAAATCTTCAAATTTGAGTAATGTCTATCTAGTTACTATACCAAGTGAGTTTTACGTGTGAATGCAGTATCGATACATTAATGCTTCTGTCCTGGCTAGTGAGCATAAGGATCATCCATTTCCATTTTGTCCAAGCATTAGGGTAGCTTTTCTGTCGGCGTTTCCGGGCTCGGTCTATTTTAGTTTTTGTGGCAGTGCCCCATGCTCAGGAAGTGAGAGGTACTGAGCCAGGCCTCCAGGGAGCATCTCTCATTCCATCTTAGCGGCCTACAGGTACAGCCTTTCCAGAATGTCACTTTCCTTAAAAGATACTGTTGGCGTCTGTTACAGAGTGGTTTCCTCTCCCAGAACAGAGCTATGCAAGGCACTCTGAATAAGTGTATGCTAGCTCACATCACCATTTTCTAAATTTCCCCTCAGTTGTTCATGATTGTGTTAAGACAGAACAGGTTTTTTTTTAATATATAAAACAAAAAGTTTAAAAGTGACAGCTTTTAAATGTTAGATGAAGAACAATTCAGCAAAGACCTTTTCTATGGTATAGGTTATTTTGGCAACCATTCCTTCATATTTCCACTAATTCTTTGATAGACAAACAGCAAAAAAACTCCTCCATGCTTTCGTGTAATAGTGCTATTCCATATGAAAGGCATTTCTAAATTGTGTTAGCTGTGATTCTAATCTTGGTGTATATAGCTAGGATTCTAATATTTGTGCATATCTTTCATGTCATGATGCAACTCCAAACTTCATCTATAATTTAATGTAAACATACAATTATTCTATAGATTTATCATCTTTCCCAGTCCAGATTACTGTAAATCATAGCTTTATTGTCTATGAATATTGTTCATATTATTATAATTAACTAAAATGTACTATTCTCTAAAATATGGTAGTACTTACATTCCTATTTAAAATGAACAAGCATCTTCACAAACGAAGTGAGAGCGAGCACTGTCCTGCTCACTCCTTCTGACTGCAACTTTAAACCTCAATCATTTCTTTCTGTTCCTACCAGAATACTGTCTGAGATTTATTTGGCTTGCTTGTGTTTCTAGATAAAAGATGCTGGATTCAGGTTGCCTCAGATGAAGCTATTTCACGGTCTTCTGCTTTCATGATCTATTTTAATGCAAAAGAGAATTTGACAAATATCCACTGGTAGTAAATTATTTATTCCTTAAATCCGTGAGTTATTGATTGCAGGATCATTAATATAGTTGCAAAGTAAGAATATTCATCCTTTACAGATATATAAGACAGGAGGTTTTGCTGTGGCAGCAAAATTTAAACTTTTTGTTGTTGTTGTTGTTCTTTTTGAAGGTTAAGGAGATACTTGCTGAATATGATCCCAATTTTATGGCCATGAGTCTGGACGAAGCCTACTTGAACATAACACAGCACCTACAGGAAAGGCAAGATTGGCCTGAGGACAAAAGAAGATATTTCATCAAAATGGGAAACTACAGAAAAATCGGTAGGCAGTGTATTAAAATTACCAACTAAAAACTAACAGCTCTTTGAATTAGTCCAACTAACTCATATAATAAGATTGGATTCATCTTTGTAAAAGTGAAAAATCAGAAACTTAAAATATACCAATGGGATTTTAAAAATTAAATATATGTAATCTCTTAAAACCAGATGAAAGTGTTAAATCTCCAGATTTTAAGAAATTACAAACTTCTTCAGACTATTTATAAAACAATTATTTTCTTAATATCAAAGCATTTAGATTACATTGAAATGAAGGAAGCTCTCTGTTTAAAATGGCTTTTGTTGTTGTTATTGCTGGTAGGAATCAGATTTTAAAAAAGATTAGCCCCAAACACACCAAAACCTTTGGTGATTTTATTGTTCTTTGTTCCCCCAGGTTTTCTATAATCTAGTTCTAATACAATGGCGTGGCTGTTTTCAACCCTGCAGACATTCATGAACTCCTCTCTCTCCTTCACCATAAACCTTGCTGTGCCATGTGGGGGAGGGGCAGCGGTAGATCTGGATGTCTTCCTCTGTCACTCTCTTCTGAGGCAAGGTCTCTGGGGATCTGCTGTTGTCATTTTACCTCGAGGCCTGGCTGTACCTAGCTTTTATGCTGGTATTATAGATCTGAACTCAGGTCTTCAAGCTTGCATGGCAAGCCCTTTACTCACTGAGGCATCTCCCCAGAGCCTCTTGAGTCCTCTACACAAGTAAAGGATTCAGGACTCCATAGATTTGTATTATTTATCCATGAAACATTCAAATGTTACACATTCTGCCTCCAGTCCCTTTGCCAGCTGAAAAGGTGACCCGAAGGGATTCACTCACAAACCACAGTCACATTTCATGTATGTAACTTCTTCATAGATCAGAGGGGCTAGTCAGTGGTGGGCAGACAGGCTAGCAACATCCTTGAACAAAAACGGTCGGTGTACGGTGGAATCCAATATTTTTTCTATTTTTGTTTTTTTGTTTTTGTCTTTTGTTTTGTTTTGTTTTTGAGACAGGGTTTTTCTTTTTCTTTTTTTTTTGTTTTAAGCTGCTGCTAGGTAACAAATGTAAGATTACTGATGAAGAAAACATCATCCCACAATTCAGGAAGATAAAGGGTTACATTGGTTATATAAGACTAAATAGCACTGTTCACAATACTGTAGCACTGAAAATGACTTCAATGGTTTTTTTTTTAAACTTTTATTGCATTATGATGAGAAAAGTTACATGATTTCAATTTATCTGAATTTGTTAACATTTAAAAACATAATTTTAAGTAAATAGAATTAAATCACATTCTTGTTTCCCTTTTGTACCCCAACTCCTCCTAGAGCCCCCTCCCCTTCAATACCTACAATATCTTTTTGAGACAGGGTTTTTCTACATAGCCCTCAGCGCTATCTGTCCTGGAACTCACTGTGTAGACTAGGCTGGCCTCAAACGCTGAAATTAAAGGCTTGTGCCACCACACCCAGCAGCATCAAATTCTAAGCCTCACACTCTTAGGAACTCTCCTTGTTTGCAGCAAGTTTAATACACACATCAAATCAAAGCCTCACTACCTTATTTCCTAGGGGGTTGGTCTCTCTTTTTCCTTTGATGGAAACATCAAAAAAGAATAATAGTTTCTAAACACAGAAACTTGGAACAACAACAAAAAGACTTTGTTCTTTTGGTATAATCTTACTGTTTGGGCAGGGGAGGTAAGGAGCCTGATGCTTATTGTGTTAGTTTCATGAGAGAAATGGAGAGGGAAATCACTAACTGATTGATTTTAAGCACCCCCTAAAGAGTTACTCTTGCCTTGAGTTTGAAAACTGCTTTAGGCTTAAGGTAAGTGAATTACTCTCTGCCGATGCTCCTTTCAGTCAGTGTCCAAGCTGGTGGTGATGAGGTGATGTCATATCAAGTTTGCACATTTGCACAGTGTTCTTTATCTAATTCATACCAAATGGAATGATTTAACTTTTGTTTTTTTACACATAATCCCCTGTGGGCTGCACTCTTATGAATAACAAACTTTGTATTTACAGGGGGTTGCAAGTGGCAGGTGATTGGTAGATCTTTCTTTAAAGTCAGAGACCTTCCTATTTGCCCTTTTATAAAAGATTCTTTATCTCTAGAAATAGATGGTGAACTATTGTCTTTATTTGCAAATAGAATATTAAGCATTGTTTTATTTCTGCTTTGCCATACAAATCTAGCTGGCAAGTGTCAGGCTGTGTAGGAAATTCAAGCACAAGCACTTGAGTGCTTGCGACGCACATGGAGCATTCTGGTTGCTTCAGTCATGGAGAGTGTGAAGGAGTTTCCTTCAGGAGGCAGAAAGCACGTCAGCAGCCAGTTACACAGCCAGGCCACACAGAAGTGACGTACAGCTGGGGCGGAAAGGGTGCTCGTGCTGCTCTGCAGCAGCTCTGACGGTGCACCAGACACAGCATCTTTGCTTCCTGAAGTAGAGAGCACCAGTGCGAGTCACTGTGGAGGGGGCTCGGGAACCTGGCCAGGATGCACTGGCCTGCATTCTGACTCTAGCCTTGACTTCTGTGCAGCCGACTGGAAGAAAGGGCTCCTGGGTGTCCCTCATTTCAGCTGTCCCATCCTCTTACTCCTCCCAAGTTGCTCTAAAGCTTAAAAATCAGAATGTGAAAATGGAAATGGCCTTAAGCACAGATGTGGTGAGAATAGGTTGTACTGTGCATACAGTAGATACCTGCAGGTTCAGATTTGAGTATTTCTACCTCTAAAGCAACCCATACACCATAATTAGAGGTTGGAACTAATCAAGTGCACTGTTATATTATTTACATATCTGTAAACTTTTTTCTCTTCCTTCCTTCCTTCCTTCCTTCCTTCCTTCCTTCTTTCCTTCCTTCTTTCCTTCCTTCCTTTCTTTCTTTTAAAGAGACAGCTCTGGCTGTCCTGGAACTCACAGAAACCCAATTGCCTCTGCTTCCCCAGGGCTGGGCTTAAAGGTGTGTGCCACCGCCCAGCTTTCTTTAAACATTTTCTAAAAACCAAGTTCATTTTTCAAAGAAAATGCCTTCAACTGTGTCTGGAAATTTAATTTAAGAAAATTAAGCTCCTATACCTATAGTCCCAGCACTCTGAAGGCTGAAGCAATAGAACTAGGTATTCGAGACCAACCTGGACAGGGAGCATGGTTAATGTGAGGATAACCTAAGCTTTTTTTTTTAAAAAAAAAAAGAATGTAATCATTGCTTCTGTATTTACCTTGATTTAGGAAATAAATGTGTTATGAAATGAGATCAGAAAACCTTTGTTAATCGTATAAATACATTTAAGTTGTTTTTATCATTTTAACCTTGGAGAACAGTTTTTATTGGAATTATTCATGTGAGTATTTTTAGTACTGTCATGCTCCTGTCTCACCCTCCCATGTACTGGGTCCTGGGATTACAGACGCACGCCAGTGTGCCCAACTACTCTACTTCTTTTTTTTTTTTTTTTTTTTTTGGTTTTTTGAGACAGGGTTTCTCTGTGTAGTCCTGGCTGTCCTGGAACTCACTCTGTTGACCAGGCTGGCCTTGAACTCAGAAATCTGCCTGTCTCTGCCTCCCAAGTGCTGGGATTAAAGGTGTGAGCCACCACTGCCTGGTTTACGCTACTTATTAACAGTAACATTTTCCAGTGTATTGACGATTTCACTTTTTGCCTTAAATTTGGATATTCATTAGCTGGATCAGATTCTAAGAATTTGTATAAAGAAGTTCTGCTTTCAGGAGTAATTTCATTTATAGCAAAGGCAAAACTCAATGAAAGTAATATTTTGTTAATGAACAAGTAAGTTTAAAGTGGAACTAGCATTTGAAAAGAAACATTTCAGAGTATTTTAATGTTTTTAAAGTTTCTTCCGTGAATAAAGAGGTTTTTTTTTTCCTCTTCTAAAGCAAAGTTTAATTTTGGTTGCAATTATTCCTACTGTTTAATGCCTTTCCTCCTCATTTCTAACTCTAACTTAAGAAGGTTCTTTTTCTCCTTATAAAAAAATAAAGTGAAAAATATTTCCTTTCTTAAAGAAAACGTAATGAGTTTTAACTAAAATATCTCCTTTAAAACGTGCACTAAAGAAATGGCTGCTGCTCTTTTTAAGGAAAGCCAGACAGCATTGTCTTTATTAAATAGCTACAAAAGATAAATGATAGCGTTTCTTCTCCTGGTTCCTAGGAAGAAAACTGAACTGCTTTGTTCTCAGCGATGTAGGGGAAAGGTGGGCACTGATGCCTGTAATCCCACTCTTACAAGGCTTAGACAACAACCATCAGGAGTTCAAGGCCAGTGTGGCTCCATGGTGGATTGAGGCCAGTGTGAGCTAATAAACTGTTTTAAGCAGACAGACAACTGTGCACACACAGAGAGGTGGGGGTAGGGAGGAGGGAGGCGGAAATTGCACTGGATTGGGACACCAAGGGGAAAAGCATTGAGAAAAATGAAAAAATGGAGTGAAACCTAACTTAAGACGTGTGTACTTCTTAAGATGAAGTTGACTTGCCGTTCCCGTGTGTGATTTAGATACACCCGGACAGGAAGCTAATGAGCTGACTGAGTATGAGGGGTCCATCTCCCCCCTGCTTTTTGAAGATAGTCCTCCTGATTTGCAACCCCAAGGAAGTCCTTTCATACTGAACTCTGAAGAACAAAACAATCCTCAAATAGCCCCAAATCCAGTTGTTTTTGGAACATCAGCTGAGGAAGTGGTAAAGGAAATTCGCTTCAGAATTGAACAAAAAACAACGCTGACAGCCAGTGCAGGTATTTATTTAAAGGGATATTAACGGTAGCCGTTCCTGATTGTAAAGTAGATGGCGACATTGGGTTTGGATGCTAGTAACTTTTCCTACTGAGGCTAGCTAAACCTCCAGGTAAGCTATAATTAAGCAAAAAGCCTATGGCCCAAGGCAACAAAAAGCTATCATACATCTAGAATAGCGATCTGTAAGTGCAAAATGTATTTTCGTTGGATTTGCACAGCATATTTGGTTGGCAGTTGTCCTAGATTGCTTTGGAGGAGGCAACCTAGTAGATTGGTGACCCTCCCTTGCTTCCACCAAGAAAAAGATCAGCTTGCAGGGTGTCAACTTAAAACTATCTGGTTAAAAAAAAAAAAATTAAAAAAAAAAAGGAAAAAGCCAACAGTGTCACACAGTTTTTGTGTATCAGCGGCCCCCAGGAGCATCACGGGGCCTTAGCAGAGGAACTAATAATGGTTTTACCATTTGTCACAAAGCTGCTGCATTATCTTAAAAATGTGTGTGATTGGATTGATTTTTTTTTATTGCAAAGCATAATCAGCTTTAAGAAAATATCTAAAAAGTCAAAATGAACTATAAATGAATATATTTAGATCCACCTACTATAAATTGTCTTGATAAGACTCCTAGAATTGTAAAACATCATGTGTGGTGGTTTGCTTTATAACACTAAAGATTAAAGGCTTTATATTGTTGTTGCTTTATTATAAATCAGAATACTTGAAAAACTTTAAAAATTAAGCATCTATCATAAGCTATATTCTAGACCTTTTCTGAGAAATAAATAGGAATCAGCTAAAATAATCTTTTCTTCCTTATATAGTCATAAGTAATGATACTTAATATTACTTGGTTCAGAAGTTACTCCTGGATTCTAAGATGTGGGGGCTGAACTATTTCTCATATCACCTGCTGCCATAGCTAATCGATTCCCTTTCCCTAAAACCTCAGAAGGCCCTGGGAGATTGTCAGTACCTGGATGGCATGTTTAAGTGTCATTCCAGAGCATTCGCTTTGTCTTTCATTTCCTTATCATGTAAATAACTCTGTATAGCTGCTTTGGAGTGAATGGAGTGTTGTTCTTTTTAAGGCATTGCCCCCAATACAATGTTAGCAAAAGTGTGCAGTGATAAGAATAAGCCGAACGGACAGTACCAGATCCTCCCCAGCAGGAGCGCTGTGATGGACTTCATCAAGGACCTGCCTATTAGAAAGGTAAGGCCTTGTAGAAAACTAACCTTTATGTGTACTCTGAACTCTGCAGAGGAGCTAGAGTCCCAGCGGTTCTCAACCCCTCTGGGAGGCACAGACCAGATATCCTGCATAAAAGATATCTGAGTCAAAGAAGTAGCATGTTTGTGGGTCACCACAGCATGTGAAGCTGTATTAAAGAGTCACAGCGTTAGGAAGGTTGAGAGCTACTGGCTGATGGTAATTATCCTTGCTGAGTAGTTGTAAAACCATAGGTAGCATGTGAAAACTTGGCTTGATGGTTGGATATGCACTTGAAACTTTCTATGGAACCCTGAAAGTAATGTTTAAGAAGCTCTGCTGCAGGAGAGCTTAAAGTAAGCAAGAGATGGTAGACATTCCTACCAAGGAGAAAGGCTATAAAAGAAGTACTTGCAGGAGTGCCTGCAGCCATAAGCTATGCTGTCTTAGCCTCCAGTCCAGTGGCTGCTAGGATGAGTGGGTGTGAACTCCCAAGGGACTTAGAATTTTGGATTTTGCAAAATTGAACCAAAGTACTTTGCCATCTCTAAAATGATACATTTTTCCCATAAGGTTCCAGAAATGCCATATTTTTATTATTTATAGCTTCTGAATTTTTTGTATTCTATGTCTTCTTTACTTTTGTAATTAAGGATTTTTAAATTATTATTGTATAAGTAATGATTTTTAAGTGAGATTTTAAAATATCACCAGTATTTGAATTCACCCAATATTTGAACCTAGAACTTTAAAAAAAATGGAACACATATTTATACCTTAGAAAAAACAACTACCTGTATATAGCATGCCAGAGTCTCTAACACTGTGGCCTTTGCTACAGCCTTTCCTTGAACATTGAGTGATACCTTATACAAGTTCAATCTTGTCTGTTATTTTGAACAAGTTCTAGACTATCATGTTTAATTGTTAAAAAATACAAACTTTTATCATTTTAGAGATGGTGAAGTACTTTGGTTTAATTTTGTCAAAAACAAAATCCTATATCCCCTTGGAGTGTAGACATTAGCATATTAAAGACTCATAAATATTATTCTAAAAAGTTTCATTTGTTTGCTTTACCATTTCCAAAATTTGTATGACCACAGAAGTCTTTTTTTTAAATGCCTTTAAAAAAAGTCTATCAAATTAGGCTATGTGACCAAAAATAATTACAGTTTTCTTGCATGACAAATGAAAATATTATTCATACCATTTGTTAGTGACAGAAGATTACAATCTCCCTGGGAATGTCACTCAGCAGCAAACTGTGTATGTAGCTCAGCATGCAAGCACTAAACTATAAACATTTGTTCATCTGTGCTAACTGCCCTCAATTTTGCTAAATATGGATTCTTTTCTAGGTTTCTGGAATAGGAAAAGTTACAGAGAAAATGTTAATGGCTCTCGGGATTGTTACTTGCACCGAACTCTACCAACAGAGAGCGTTGCTTTCTCTCCTTTTCTCTGAAACATCTTGGCATTACTTTCTTCACATCGCACTGGGTCTAGGTTCAACAGACCTGGCAAGGTATCTGTACAGAACTATTCAGCTTTTTATCATTTTCATTATCATTTATCAGTGTCAGTTTGAACCTTTGAGATAAAGGCAATTTCAAAATGTTTTTTAAATTCATTTTGACTGCTTTAATTTAGCCTCTGTCTTAGCTAAGGTTATCAACTTGCCTGTAGGAAAAAGGAGAGAATGTCTCATTTGTAGGCATGGGCCTCAGCAGTGAGGAAGATGGGCGAGAGGAACGAGGGTTACTTCTGTCCCCTGCCTGTCTCATTCTGCTGCCAGACTGTAAGAGACAGGTTAGTGTTCAGGTTGTTGACAAAAGACCGGTGGCTTATATTCCAGTTTATTCCTTAAGTAAGATTGAGTGATTCTTTCAAGGCCCTCAGTTGCAGTCCATTTAGTTTTCAGGAGTGTGAGTGAGTGCTGAGCCCTCACCTTCTGTTGACCCTGGCGTAAGCACCGGAAATAGTGACAGTGGGTTGGACAAGGTCCTGCCTGGCTGGAGTCTACACACCAGTATGAGAGATAGAGAAAGGCCAAAGAAACAGATGAAGAAAGACAGAGCAAGGGCATGAACAGGGACATGAGAGATCAGTGTGTGGTTAACAAGGTCATCCAGAGTTGGAAGCCAGAAGGAGCTGACCGTGCAAACTATGGTGACCATCTCCACCACGACCTAGGAGAAGGTGGGACACCTAAATTAAAGTCCTGTACTTAGTTCTGCACTTTCTCATTTGGACTTCTTGTGGATGAATAAAAAGAAACCAGAGGAGAGAAGAATGGAAATCATAAAATAAATCATAGGCAATTCATTTATGGTGATCTGACCTGTTAGCGAACCTTCAAAAGTGCTTATGATATTGGGTTATCTGGGGAGAGTATAGAGAGATCTGGTTACAGTGCTCCTGCCTAAATGTTGGAATTAATAAGATACATATACCAGCATTCCTGGCTTCTTTTATATTCTGTGCTAAAATTAAAGGGCAGCAATAAAATCAAAAGAGGATATGGATAAAATTAATTACAAAAAACTTCAAGGTCTGATAATGAATTAGAGGCTAGCCTAGGCTACAAACCTAGTGAGACCCTGTCTATCAGAGAGGAGGCGGGACAGCAAAGCTGACGGTATCATTCACAATGCTCTGTGCTCTTTGTTCTGATTCTGATCCCAAGTTATACATCATGGAAGATAAACTCACAACACTGTAAATGATCTAGTTTCTTATTTAATCCAAATAGGGTCATCTTTTTCTCCATTATACTTAAAGCTAATATAGTTTGATATAATGTAGCAGATGTTATTCTGTGGTATATAGAGGCCCGTAAGGCTGTCAGATGAAAAAGGTACAACTCATCTATCTATAATATGCTGTGGCTCCCCTACCCCCCACCTCCCACCCCCAAGCCTGTGTTCTCGGTTGCCCTGTGCTGCTTTGGTTTTTAGGCTGGATTTTCTCTCTTTTGAACACACTGCCCTTTTTGTTGTTGTTTGTTTGTTTGTTTGTTTGTTTACTTGGGGGTTTTTTGGTTCTTGTGATTTATTGAACTTCACATGTGTTAGGCTTGTGCTCTACCATTGAGCTACATGCCCTCTCTCTTTACTTATTATTTTGAAATAGTGTCTCCCTTAAATTAACCAGGTGAATTTGAACTTACTGTATAGCCCAGGCTAGCCTTGAACTTGTGGTCCTCTTGCCTCAGCTTCCCATATAACTGGGGTTATTTTTACAGAACCATCATTAGGCCTTCCTTCTTCCACTTGATTGGTTTGGTTTTGGTTTTAGTTTTGTACTGTTGGGACTCAAACCCAAGGCCTTGGTCATATGAGGCAAGCTCTGTATGACTGAGCTACCTCCTCAGGCTCTGTGTTTAATCTATCCTTGTTTATAGCCACTGGGATGTAAGTGTCTTAACACAAGCACTTGGTATATTTTATTCATTATTCTCTCTATGTGCTCGAACAGTTCAGGTATAGTATAGCCATTAAGTATTTGGACAATGAATAAAGCCCATGTTACTTCAGTTTCTTTAGTTCAGTGGCCCCTATCAGAGTAGCTAAAGTCCAGTCAAAGTAGTTGGTTTAGATTCTCAGTCATCATCCTATTCCAAATTCTGAATGAGACCTGAGCGACTTATAAGAAAGGAGTTGGTGTGCCAGCCCTGAATGCAGCGGCACTGACTTATGTAGGAGGCACAAGTATGCGGTGGCTGACTACTGTGGTACTGCTGCTTCCTAGTCTCAGACATGTATTTTAGTATTCAGACTTCAATAGAAGCGAGGAATATACCTATTTTTAATTTTGTTTTCTACTATATAGACTTGATCCATGAACGTGAAATCAAATTAGCATCTTATCATGTCATAGTGACAGTGTCTTATGTCATAGTGACAGTTTCATTTTTAGATTTAAAAGAAACCCCCAGTGGGTTTTGAACACACACATATACATATATATACACATATATGTGTGTATATATACATTAATATATATGTATATATATTTAATGACATATTTAAGGAGAATGTTGGGGTTGGGGGAGTGTGCTATAGAGGTGGCTCAGCAGTAAAAAGCACTGGCCAACTGGCCATTGTTCCAAAGGACTTGGTTTCAATTACTAGCACACCGACATGGTGGCTCACAGATGGTAGCTCCAGTTTCAGGAGATACAACACCCTCTCCTAATGTCTGTGAGCACTAAACACACATGCTGCACAGACAAACATGCATACATACAGGCAAAATGCCCACACACATAAAATTAATTAATTAGTTAAAACAAGTATCTTAAATTCTCTTACTGACCAAAAGCAACTCAGTTTTCTTGGAGATAGAAATAAACCTTTTTTTTTTTTTTTTCTCATTTCAAGGGATGGAGAAAGGAAAAGCATGAGTGTTGAAAGGTAATATTTGTTCTTTTATGTAAATAAGAATAAAGTTAATGACATATGATTTGGTGTATATTAAACCTTTTCAAGTTCATTTTTATCACTCCAGTACGAAAGCTTCATAGTTTTTGTCAGCTTATACTCCTGAGATCAACTTAAGCTCAGCATACTGTCTTTGGTTGCTGTACTCACAGTAGGACAACATGGCCAGCATTCATATTTTTTAATACTGATGTTACTCCTGCTTAGTGAAAACTAAACACTTTGGGAATTTCTAAGCTTCTTTATAAGAACAATTGAATGTTTACCTGACAATGCTAAGACCTTACAGTGGGAGTTGCAGGAACTTCAGATATTGGCCAATATCTGAGCAGAGGTTTTAAGTTACATGTTGAGAGCATGCATGTCTGAATCAAATTTCTGAAGTCTGAAATGTTCCAAATCCCAAGACTTCCTGGGTGCTGAGATGCTGTGTCTCACGTGGGATCTTCAGCCTCATTTTATGGGACGGGTTGCCGTCAAACACAAATCATTGGAACACCATATGGAAGGTGTATACAAAACAAATGAATTTCATTCTTAAACCTGGCTCCCATCTGAGGACATCTTGCTGTGCATAAACAGATATTACAAAACAAATTAAAAATAACATATACCCCAATCCAAATCTTCCTTCTTAAGTGTTTCAGATAAAGGCTGGAAATTGAGGTAGTGTTGGTAGGAAAGCCTAGCAGCGGGTCTCATCCTTCCTGATGCTGTGGCCCTTTAAGAACAGTTGTGGTGACCCCAGCCATTAAATTATCTTTATTAATGCTTCATAACAGTACATTTGCTACTGTTATGAACTGTAATGTAAATATCTGTGTTTTCTGATGGTTCTCGGTAACCCCTGTGAAAGGGGTGGTCAACCTCCAAAGGGGTCACAACCTAGAGGTTGAAAACCACTGGCTTAGAGATTGTCTAGTGTTGGGGCCTTAGAATCTTGTCTGGAGTCGCATGAAATCTTAATGGAACTTTGTTTAGGGAGAAATGTGTGTATTTTAAAAGTTCCTCAATTATTTCCTCAAAACATCAATGTTCTATTGATTTTGGTTTTTTTTTTGTTTTCTTTTCTGAAAACTATCCTTGGATTTTCAAAAATGCTTTAGGGCGTCAAGTTTGGAATGGAACTAGGGAGGAAGGTCCCAGTTCACGATCAGGTATATGAAGCTGGCTTCTCCAATATGGAAGAGCACACAATAAGAAAGCATCAATATGACAGTTAAAAATGATTGAGGGATGCAGATGGTGGTGCACACCTTTAACCCTAGCACTGTGGAGGCTGATCTCTGGGAACTCGGGGGCTGGTGGGTCTGCACAGCAAGTTGTAGTCCAACCAGGGCTACAAAGGGAGACAGTGTCTTAAAAAGAGAGAGAGAGCATGAAAGTGGGGTTTTTGTTGATCAATGCGCCTATGCAAATGGCTTTTGATCACTTATACAGATATTTTTACTTGACTGTGTGTTAGGTTATTTGAAAACTTTAATTTATGCCAAAGAAAATACAGTGCTAGGCTATTTGAATGTACTCTATCATTACCAAATTATTCAGCTGTAGTTTCACATTGCACACCAACATCCTTCTTGTTTCTCCAGGACATTCAGTGAGCTAAGTAAGACAGAGGAACAGTACAGCCTGTGCCAGGAACTGTGCACCGAGCTCGCCCACGACCTCCAGAAGGAAGGACTTAAGGTGCTGGATTCATGGGATGGTTTTAGTTTTTAGTTTTAGTTTTAGTTTTTGTTTTTGTTTTGTCTTCTTCATTATAGAATACTACTGTAAGTGAAGAGAACACACATTTATTAAAGCTAGAGACAAATGAAATAGAACATTCCTATTCCCAGGAATCAGAACAAAGTGAGTCTGACATCTGTGTATGAGATCTGTAATGAGGTCACTCCATGAAAGGCAATTTGTGACACTGAAATGGCTGCAGGGTGATGAAGGTCAACTTTGTACCCTTAACACTACATTAGAATCACGCACTATACCATGGCTACTATACTAGAGTCACATGCTAGATCATTGCTACCACGTTAGAGTCACACGCTAGGTCATTGCTACTGCATTAGCATCACACGCTAGTTCATAGCCTCTACATTAGAGTTACACACTGGATCATTGCTTCTACATTAGACTTACAAGCTAGATCATTGCTACTCTATTAGAGCCATGTGGCAAGAGAGACAAAGGCAAAGGGAAGGCTTGTTCTACAACTGTGTCCTCCGATCATAAATCGTTCTCCGATCATCCTTGAAGGCTTTGGACCTTCTAGCACAGGCGCTGTATTTCAAGGCTCTAATCCTGGTTGCTAAATACACTCAGAACAGCAGCCTGGAATGCTCTGAACTGCTAGGCTTGTAATCTTCCTTCGGAAGATTTAGTGTTCCTCAGTTCCCTTAAGCCCGAGTTAGTTATTACAAAGTGTAATACAAAAGTATTAAAAAGTTATTGCAGAAAATTGAAGCATTTGATCAATTTTACTCCTAACTCTAGTCTAGCTTGAGTATAAAATAGTTTCCTTTTTTAGTGCACTTTAATTTTAGAAGCGTTTCGAATTTATAGGACTGTTTCCAAGAGAATATAGAGATCTCCCTTCTCCCTCTCACCCAGCATCCTCGACTGCTGGCATTTCGTACCACCATAGATATTTGTCAAACTAGAAAGTGATGTCAGCATTTGTATTAGCCAAGCTTCAGACTGCCTTTGGCTTGCTCTTGACTTCCTACTAATTTCTCTCCAGGCTTCTCTCCAGGGAACCAACCCCATGGTGACTAACTAGTGTCTTGTCTCCTTAGGTTGCTCTGTGAGTTTGAAAGCCTCTCCCTCTTTGTACAACTGACCGTATTGATAACCACTGGCTATGTGCCCTGGAGAATGCTACTGTCTCTTGTGTCCCATGTCATAGGCTATAGGTATTTAGAAAGAATGGCATAGAGGTGCAGTGGCCTTCCCATCCTCTCCTGTCGTGTCATCACCTGGTTAAAGGCATTTTTGACAGGCTCTGCTGCCTGAAGTTACTGATTAACCAGGAAATGAGTCAGCAGTTGCACTTACCCTCTGGTGAAAGAGCTGCCAGTTACTTCTACACACACCCAAGGAAATGCTCAAATGTCATCAGTCCTCAACTGAAACCTCCTGTCCTCAACACACTAGCCATAAAGATGATTCCTACAGGTGATCGTCTGTAGCGGAGCACTCTGTCATGTGGTTGGCATGCAGTAAGTGTGAGCTATTCATTCCCACTGACTCTCAAAACTGAATTACCTCAGGGAGATGTACAGTAAACGTAAAGGTGATGAGTTAACTTTGCCCTTCATACAAAAGTATTCTTAATTAATTGAGGTGGAAGTGGTAATTACATGCTAAATGATATTTTTCAGACATGGATTTTAATGACCATGTATTATAAACAGCTGGTTATACTTTTGTACCCCCACACACAAACAGGCTTCCTGAACGTTTCTGACCTGCAAAAAGCCTGCTTCTGTAAGTTCTGACACGTTCCATATCAGTGTGCTGCATGTGTTGTAGGGGAGAACTGTTACCGTTAAGCTGAAGAACGTGAATTTTGAAGTAAAAACCCGTGCATCTACAGTTCCGTCCGCCATTTCTACTGCAGAGGAAATATTTGCCATTGCCAAGGAGCTGCTAAGGACAGAAGTTAATGCAGGGTCTCCACATCCCCTGCGGTTAAGACTGATGGGTAGGTAGGCCCCCCTCTCCTTCTATTTATTTGTTTACCTATGTTCCCCTTATGTGTTTAATAATTTCCCTTTCATAAAAAGAAACACCATTCAACTTGGGAAATCTTTTCCCTGCATTTATTTCTAAAACTGTTAAGAGCTTCTTCGTCTGTGCCGCCAGCTGTGATTCCTAGAACTGGATGCACGGACAGAATGGAATTTCAATTTTGTCTGAGCCAATGGAAGTTGTTCTTATCTTCATTTTTTCTGAAGTCCTTGAGGCATGATCGTTCAAGACTCAAAACTTAACAGACTTGAGAAACCCAGGGCATTCTGATTACATCCTGTAATACTCTCCTGGGGATCTGGAACACCATGACGTGATGAAACGTGGATGTTTTTTGTCACTAGACAGCAACAGCAACTTTGTTATTTAAATTATGAGGACACTAAATAATATCACGCCAATTTAGTCTTTATCACTTTGTGCTACAAGTTTTAGAAATTTTGGATTTCAGAATTATAAATCAAGATTATGACACTGTGAGACCACACTGCCAGCCCCTATCTGTTAGGAACAAACTCGGAAGCCGTGGTTCCAAGTGAACTGTAAGAGATTGTGCCAAGAGGGGATCATTAGTCTTACTTTCACACCACAGAGAGAGAGAGCCTCCAGTGAGACTACTGCATGAGGTCTGTTAAAAGGAGCCAAAGAGCGAGCGTCTACAGAAACTTTCTTTGTAATTGCAAAACTTAGAAGCAAGCAAGATATACTTAAGTGGATTGATAAACTGTATGTCCAACAGAATAATATTCAATGTGTAAATGAGCTACAAAACGACATGAAGGAAATTTAAGTAAATATTGCTAAATATAAAGAAGCCAGTGTTGTATGATTGGCATCTTGAAAAAGCAAAATCCTGGAGACAGTAAAGGTGAAAGCCAGGGCTTTGGGGCTAGTGAAACAACTGTGTGTTGTAAAAGTAACTTTTATTCCCCTGCTGTCATTGTCCTCTCCAAGGCTTACTGCCTCAGTCTGCTAACCTAGGCCTCGTCCAAGAAGCTGCTAGCCTCCTTGCAATCTAACCTAGGCCTAGAATGTTTTCAGCCTCTGACACTACTGAATAAGCTCACTTTTTCTAGTTCTTTCTGAACTCTGGCTAACTGATTCAACTCAGCTGTTCTGATTCAAAACTCCTCTCCAAGCTGACTGATTCGATTTGGCTTCTGTCTCAGCCTCTGACTTTTTGCTCTGCTTGACCTCAAACTAACTCTGTCAATCTGTTCTAATCTGGCTCCTTCTCATTCTCTGGCTTGTTCTGTCTTCCTTGTGTCTAGCTTGTTCTCTCTCTGCAACCTGTCTTGGTAAAACTGCCCCCCCTGCCCTGCTCTATCCTATGTTGCCTCTTTGCACTCTGTTCTCATGAGAGTAGGACATATTCTAGTCTGTCAAATCTTTTTCTAGTTCATCACTTTGTCTACCACTCAATTAGACATCACTTTCAAGGGTGCTTCCTTCTACAAAGTAACTTTACCTTCATTGTTTGGGATTAAAGGTGTGTACTAAAATATGTCTGTATTCCAGCCAGAGGAATTAAAGGTGTGCGCTAGCAGTGTGTCTGTACTCTAGCCAGAGTAGCCATGTTGCTGGATTAAAATTCCTCTACAGTATATGATTCTATAATGGTCAATATATGTCCTTATAACTGCATCTAAACTCATAGAATGAAAACTACCAAGCTTAAATTCTTAGATTAAACTATAGCATTTGGGTGATAGTGCTGTGTGTGTGTGTGTGTGTGTGTGTGTGTGTGTGTGTGTGTGTGTAGTTCTGGCAGTTGTTCGTGAATGACAACAGATGATATGTAGGAATATTCTTTTCAATTGTTGTATAGAAATGAAACATTCCTTAAAAAGATAAGTCTGTTGAAAAGGATCAGCACTAAAGAATCTCTGTAGTTGACTCCAGTTAATTGCTTTCTACTTAATGGCATTGAGAGTTCTATATAATCATACCAACACCTATAGATTCTTAACATTTACTGATACTCAATTTTATGAAGCAAAGTCTGTTCTTCTTTATAATACCAGTCATGATGCCAGTGACCTTTAATTGGAAAATGTTGGTCTGGGAATATACCTAAGTGGTGAATTATGTGTCTAACATTCGAAAGACTATATATGAGTCCAAACCTTAGCATTTAAAAAGTGTATGTTGGGTATGTGTGTATATCTCCAGTGGTACTTATTTCTCTCTAGTTTACCTGTGCATACATGTCATAATAGCAATGTTTTCCATGCTTTGTCCATGTTGGGAGTGAATGTCTGTACAATTTGAGACTGACTGGTTTTGGTCTTATTTAGGTGTCCGAATGTCTACTTTTTCCAATGAAGATGACAGGAAACACCAACAAAGGAGCATCATTGGCTTCTTACAATCTGGAAACCAAGCTTTGCCATCTCCTGGGTGTACTGCAGACAAAACTGACAAAACTGAGCTTGTAAAGCCCTTAGAAATATCTCATAAGAAGAGTTTCTTTGATAAAAAGCGGTCTGAAAGGATCTCCAACTGTCAAGACACACCCAGATGTAAAATTACAGGTCAGCCAGCTTTACATACCTCGGAACTCTCCCAAGCATTAAAGAAATTGAGCGAGAGTTTTGAAACATCGGAGAATTCAAATGACTGTCAGACATTCATATGTCCAGTTTGCTTTAGGGAGCAAGAAGGTATCAGTCTGGAAGCCTTTAATGAACATGTAGATGCATGTCTTGATGGTCCATCCACCAGTGAGAACTCAGAGATGCCCTGCTACTCACATGCTTCCTCTGCAGGCATTGCTCAGAAGGAAGACGCACACCACTCTATTCCACTGTGTGAGAAACGAAGACATCAAGGTGGAGAGATCACCTCAGTATATGGTATAGGTCTAACAGAGACTGAAGACAGATCAGTGAAGGAAGCAAGTATGGACACTCTAGGGAGTAATCACAGTAAAGAGGAACATCCTGATATTCCAGACAAGTCTTGTCCTATATCGTTGGCAAATGAAACCACCAATATATTAAGTAGGCAAGAACCTGCCCAGCCCTGTACAGATGAGGTAGCAACAGGGCGAGCTTTAGTTTGTCCTGTTTGTAACCTAGAACAAGAGACTTCTGATCTTACTCTCTTCAACATACATGTGGATATTTGCTTAAATAAAGGCATTATCCAAGAACTGAGAAATAGTGAAATTAATTCAGTTAAGCAACCCAAAGAAAGCTCGAGAAATACTGGTAAGCATGGACATTAAGAGGAATGTGCTAGGGGAGTAAGGGAGACAGCCCAGTGGCTAAGAGTACTTGCAACTCTTGTGTAGGACCTTTGTTTGGTCCCCAGAGTGCACATGGTGGCTCACAACCTTATGTAACTCCAGTGCCAGAAAGTTTGGTTCCCTCTTTTGGCCTCTAGAAGCACCACACACACACACACACACACACACACACACACACACACACACACACGGTACACAAACACAATATGTAGGTAAAATATCAATGCACTTAAAACTAAATTTAAAAAAATACGAGGAATGTGATTTTTCTAGGGATATGTCTTATCAAAATCACTGAAACTATAAATTTGAAATGTATATTATTTGAAAGGGTAGCTTGTGTTTGCTCTCATTTAGGAAAATATTAGTTACCTTACCCTAGCTAGAAATAACTCAAAATGAGCTTCTGAGTTGAGGGGAAACTCCAGTTTAGTTTTGATTTACTGCAGAATGAAGTTAAAAGTTGAAGGATCTGAGTGATCCAATCAAAAAAGAAATTCCCTCAGGGAATATCTGCCGAAGTGCTGTGACAGACTAGCTTTATTTATAGAACCAGGAAGCCGTTTTTCACTTTGTTCTTGGTAATGCTGACTGCTGCAAGATTGCAGAAATTAAGTTTAATGCCAGCAGAACTAGTACATCATAGAGAAACAATACTGTAAAGTTAACTTTGTGGGGCTGGCAGTGTGGCTCCGGGTTCAGGCACTTGCAGCCAAGCCTCTCAACCTGAGCTTCGTCTCTGGAACACGCGATGGAAAGAAAGAACTGACCTCTGAAAGCTGCTCACTCCATACATGTGCTCACATGTACATATGCACACATACACACACACACGTTTAATTAATGTAACAATATTTTTACAAATTAGTTTGAGATAGGTCTAATATCTTTAATCTGTTAGTTTTGTAACCTTTGTGAAGCTTTTCCTTCATGACTTCTTGACTTTTCTTCCCCTGCAGACAGACTTCAGAAGGCTTCAGGAAGGGCCAAAAGGTAGGATTGGCTTGAGCCTCCGCAAAGAGAGCCTGTGTTCTGCTCGGAGCTTCAGGGGCTCACCTCTGCTTTTATAAACTAACCAAGTAACATTTTAAAAGCTGTTTTTGCAGAACTCCTTTTCAAATATTTCCTTCTACACAGCAATTGTGTTCTTTCTCATTCCAGGCCAGGATTGAAGACGAAGGGCTCAGCATCAAAGAAACCAAGGCCCCGCGACCCCAGACGCACCCTTGATGGATTTTTTAAATGAACTTTGAACATTTTATCAACGTTTTTCATTGAAGTTATTATTTTCATAGTCAAAGTATTTATTCTTCCTAATT
>JADRCD010217816.1:0-27070 GCA_019843815.1 Montemys delectorum | reverse complement strand
GTGGGGTGGTAGATAACAACACTTTCCTACACGCAAAAATCGGACCTTATTAAGGAGTGGGGTGTAGGGGAAGAAGACTGGCAGGATGCCGTGCAGAAAAGAAAATAGCAGTCCGTCCAAGCGCTTTTCACTTTCAGCTTGAGCTACATTTGTTTTGTTTTCTCTCACTTCCTTTCGGCCTCACAAAGCCCTATCTTTTCCTTTTGGACGGAGGCTATGGTTTGGGAATTGCCAAGCACACTTGTGGTTAACGATCTATTTGAAGGGGCTGGCAGGGTCACAATTATTAAGTGGTTAGAAACTGTTGAGGGTTCACCAAGGTATTTCAGGAGAGCTAAAAAGATTCAATTTCAGTCTAAAAAAAAATTGCAAAATAACAGACTTGTGCACACATAACGAAGAGTGCTTAATTTAAGTGCTTTATTGGGGATTTTGAAATTTGAAACTTTGTAAGAATGTCTCTTTTACTTGAGGGAAAAAAGTAGATGCAGTTACTTCAGGTGAGAATGAGATTTTTGGTGAAGAGGAGGAAAGGTCTTCAAGACCTTTTACAAGGAGTAAAAGAAAATAGCTTTTTTTGAAAATAATTCGGTATTTCCACAAATCTGTACCTGTAGATCTTGAAACTTCTAAACATCTTAAAGCAAAAGAGAGAGAGAGAGAGAGAGAGAGAGAGAGAGAGAGAGAGAGAGAGAGAAAAAACAAGGGGGGGGGGGATTTCTGTACTTTGTAGAAAAATCAACAAAATTCTGTTTAAATTGGAAATATTACTTGTAAGAATGTTTTGTGTTTTATTAGACCATGTTACTAATTTCACCATAGTTTTTCTTTTTTGCCTTTTGAAATTAATTCTGTTACAATGTGAAGCAAGGTTAAAGGGATAAAAGTTGCTAAAGAAAACTGCAAACAGTTTTTTTTTTTTACTACAAATGCATTGTAGTAATATTTTTAAATAATAAGAATGAGTAATGATGTGCTTTTAAACTTAACTTATAAAACACATTTTGTGTTTGAGTACATCTTCTAAAATAAAACCCAATTTCTGAGCAAATTTCATTTATGGTTTCAGACATATCATATACACAAAGCAAATTATTAGATTTTATAAGTATAAAAGTATCCTTACCAATCACTAGGCTCTTAGCTGAAAATACAAGTGAGAGCTCCCTATTTTGATTACTGTTCACACTTACTGATGCTTTTTAAAACAATTTATTTGCTGTTAATTAGTATGCTTATCTTATCTGAAAAATAATAGTCAATAAATAGCTGCAGGAACAAGCACTTGGTGTCATACATTTATTTAAGTAAATAATTTATTGAAAAAATAATAAGTGGCAAATATCTTATAAAAGAAGAACATTTATTCTATACTGTGTAGTATTTTTAATGATGGTGTTAGAAACAACTGTTACCAACTAGATGAGAAATGTCATGGCTTAGGTTACAAGATCACTTGGGCAATGTAAAAAACAAACCCCCAAAGCAATGAAACTATGCCAGATTTTAACTGTCTTGGTGTCCTTTTCTTCTGTTATAACTTACATTTTATGTTAATTTAACATTATGTACTTTCCCTGGTTATGGTTCACATTAAGTACCAGCTAGTTAAAAATTCAGACCCTAAGAAGAGTTTCAATGGCTTGCATTAAAATAATAAGCTATAAGGTTGCTTTTGTTTATGGATAACTTCCTCTGTGGGTAGCAGGCTATCATAACAAAATTTGTGCAAAGTTTACAAACTGAACCAAAGTCCCGACTCCTTTGTTGAGTGTCCTCCACATGAAAACACAGCATTCAAGACTCATGACTGGACCCAGTGTTTTTATACTTAGACTGCCTGTCATATTCCACACTTGCGAATCAAAATCATCTTTGTGAATGTCTTAGAATTCATGGATTTATCTCTAAACTGGGAGTTTAGTGTTACATAAAGGATATGTGTCACGTGGGAGGAATTTAATGTCAAATTGTGTAACTTTTTGTTTTCCCTTGAATAAAAATGAAAACTTTATAAAGTTCTAATGTATAATTTTAAACTTGTTAAAGAAATTAGTAATTTTTTAAAATATAGAAGTAGCAGACTGTGTAATTGTAGGCAATCCTTGATTATCACAGGCTTCAGAGTTGTAAACTATCTTCTCAGAAACTTGGAAATGTGGTCTTGTGATTCATTCCACAATTATTTTAATTGAAGCTCCATATAAATGTATTTTTGTCTATAAAATTCACCTATTTGCTATTTAGATAACAGCATTTCTGGTTTAATAACTTTGGAATGGGTTACTTTACTTTTTAACCCGATTCATATACATGTGTGAAGCTTATCTATTTTTGTTGAATTATTACCAGGAAGAACTTACTTTTTATTAGAAACAATATAATACAACACAGCAAGTTTTAATGCATTCTTCTTTCTGCCTAGGACATTTCCAAGCTATTTTCTTAGGTTTTCCCTTTAAATGTAAAATTGAAAGTTTACTAAATAGTTTAGGACGAATCATTACCTTTGCCAACTTTTTAAACTAAAAAATTCTGAATTTAAAATAATTTTAAAATTCGAGCTATTAACTAAATACATTCCAGCTGATGTGGATATTGCTTGGATTTTTTTCTCTTTTTGTTGTAACACTTGATCCAATGCATTGCATTTGAGCAGTTTAACTTGGAAAGATTGTCATATTTGCCAGGAAGAGGGGAAAACATAACAGGTAGTAGCTTATAAATTTTAAGGAAGAAAACCCCCAAACATTATTCTCTTTGGGAACGTTCTGTTTTCATGGTTCTACAACTTCGTAATTATCTTTATGCAGCATGTCAGCATTATATTCAATTGCACAATTGTCTCTTCTAATTTTAATTTTTTGATAGGTATCAATATCACCCCTTTCCTTTCTGTGTATGCACCTATAATATTGTTGGCATATTATTATTACGTGCTCCAGACATGTTCCTAAGATCCTTTCACCGCCCATATTAGACTTCTGGATGATCTGAAAAGTAATTATGAAAGTACACTTAGAAAGCATGATGATGACACTGAAAATACATATGTGTCATTTTCAGTTTATACTGACAGTTTTTCACCAACTTAATTATCTGAAATCTGACCGAAAAATGTGGCCTAATGACTGTCTCGATGGCTGCTTTTGGTTGAGCTAAAAGGTATGTAGCTCTGATGTAGCATCCTCAGAGGCAGCCGAGAAGGTCCAGCCTAGCAGAGACAGTGTGATGCAGTGGATCTGGGAAGTAGGAAGAGAAACAAAGAAACCACCCAGGAAGAAATGTCTGTGAATGGCTGGGCAGCAGGGGCAAAGGAAGGAGGCACATGCTGAGGAAGTGGGGCCAGGAGATGCAGCCCTGGTGTTCTAGGTATGGTGTATCCAGGCAACCCCTCTTTCAAAGAGAATGGAACTCTGTGCCTCTTCTACTCTGCAATTAAATCTGCCTTATTAAATAAGACTGCATGGAGTGAGTATCCATATTCATGCGACTTATTTTGTGTTGTCTTAGCTTGGATTTTCCTGAAAATAATATAAAGTAGAGTTTGTTGCAAAACTGTTGGAATGCCAGGCAGTCGGAACACAATAAGCAGTTGGTGGCACAAAGGTTTTAACACAGATAAAAGAGAGGAACTGGTTTTAAAGGGTCAGCCTTTAAACTGAGTGTGGCAAATGAGTCAGCCATCATGAATAAAACGTGGTGAATGCCAGTAACATACCCAGAACCAGCCTGTGGAGGGCTAGAGCTCTCACCACGCAAGCACAGGGAGTTTTCAAGGCATCTCAAAGCATACCTACCTTTAGGGACTGTGGCATATCTGCAAACTGTTAGAAATGCTGGTCAGAGTGTGTGGAGGAAGAGCTGTCTGTGCCTCTGTCTTCTTGTTTTCCACCCCGTCGGGCCGTGTGCCTGCTGTAAGGTCTGTCTCAGATGAGCAAGGAAACAAACTTGTTCAACCTTCTTCATAGGTTTGTAGCCCAGGTTCCCAGCTACAGTGACTCGCAAGGATTTTATATATTTTGCTTACTGGAAAAGTAGCTCTGTATCCTTTATTCTCTCCTCTTCAGGACAGCTCAGGGAAATATAGGAGAAGAAAAAAAAATTAAATGTAATGCCACAGAGGGCTTTAACAAGGTCTAAGGAACATTATGTTGATCGCAGGACCTCAGAAGCTCCTGTGTTCTGCCTGCCGTGCCTTTCCTTTTTAGCCCTCTTCCCTGAGTCCTCTCATCCTTTCAAAGCTTAGCTCCTCCTGAAAAACCTTTGACTTTCCCTCACTTAGACGAGACCTTTTTGGTCAAACCCCTTGAAGACATTTGCCTTCTATGCCACTAAAACCTTGATGCTCTGTGGTTTATCACATCGAGCCCTTAGAGCGGCTGGCTACCTTGTCTGGAGAAGCCTCCGCCTCCGGCTTTTGTCTTGGCCATAGTAGGTGTCCAATGGATGCAGCCATGGTTCCTGTGAGCTTGTTACCAGATCAAGCAGGCACGAAACAGGCTGGAAGAGCTGTGACATGTCTACAGTGACATTTGAAACACCAAGAACCAACATTGTACATTCTTCCACAGGAAAAAAGAATCAGGTCCCCCTGCTACTTGGAGGTGATATTGATAAGTTTTACAGGTATTGGTCATTGAAACATTCTTGTCTAGAAGGTAATGGTTTTGGATAAATGTCTCCATTCTCTGTCCCTCAAAATTGCAACCAAACTAATTTTTTTTAAAAAAAAAGCTAATATTAAACCCTAAGGAAAATTAGCTACTGTATAGCTCAGAACCTGCAAATACTGCTGATTTTATTTGCCAATAACATGACTGTAGAGAACCCAAAAATGTAGAATCTTTGACTTCTAAGTCAGCAACCATCTGCTTTTATTCCTAAATCTTCCTTCCTCAGCAATAGTCACTGTATCCCTAAGGACCAGTCATTTAACCTTGCTGGCTTCCATTGACTTCATCTATCTAGCTGGCTTTGCTAATCCTTCGGGAAGATTAAAATGAAAAAGTTGGGAAAGAGGAAACGAACATTTTTGAAGAAAAGGTACACAGGTGTAATGTAGGTCACTGTCTGGGTACCAGAAGACCTGAAATTAAATCTGGAGTTGACCACAGTTCAATCTGGAGTTGACCACACGGGTGCCCCCCAGCCTTCAGATCCTTAGGAGATGATAGCCAGAGGGTTTCTTTAGTGAATGTAGCTTGAAAGCACTTGTTCCTCTCCAGCCTGTGACATGACACCGGCGTTCCACACCTGTTTTTAGAAATTCTCTAGAGACTCCAGTAACACTAGAGGATGAAGCTCCAGTGTCAGCAACTGAGAGAGGTGCCTGAGTTTCAAATGCAGATTATATTGTGTCCCCATTAACTTAGCTGTCTGGATTGTAAAGACAAAACAGAAATCAAGACTTCTAGAAAAAGATTGGGGCGCTAGTGTTTTCACTGGTGATGTAGGAGGAAGAGGAGATCTTTAATTATTTGTCTAAAGCTAAGTGTGATAAATGAACCAATCATCGCTCTTAACACTTGATAAAAGGCAGCAGTGCACTCAGAACCAGGGTCTGGAGGGTTAGAGCTCTCGGGTGAGCATGAGGATTTTTCAAGGCACCATGAAGCACAACCTTGGGGGGCGTGGCATCTGTAGACTATTAAAAGCATTGTGGCAGCCAGTCTTCAGAGTCTGTGAGGTGGTGGGAGAGTTGTGAACCTGACAAGCTTCTGTCATCTGGAATACCTGGGGGCTGTAGAAATGCTGATCAGAAGCCGCATTCAGAATGCGGTAAAGGAGGAAGCTCTGCCTCCGTGCCCGTGTTCTTGTTCTCCGACCCAACGGGGCCATGTGCCTGCCCTGAGGTCTTTTGTAGAGGACCGGGGAAGGGAAATGAAGGACTTTAGAACTGATAGTTAGAGACTGGAACTCTAATTCCATCGTGTGACCTCTCGGATCCCCAGTTTCTGTCAGCCATTAAGGTAAACATACTCTACCTGCCATAGCAAGATGGCCTGAGGGTCAGGGAGGAACCTGCTGTGTACATTTTGCATTTATCAAAGAGTTGATATGCCTTAGTATGAATCAATATCCCTGTCACAACCTCTGTTCCTGTTCTTTTTTTCCTTCTAGGATCAGCTAACCATTTCATAGGAAATTATTCGTTTTAGCTAGGTAGGAGTATCTGTTTACCACAGGAGGAGCACCCCGGAACAGAACACACCTAGATTAACTTAGGCCACGACAAAACCAACCCCCACTGTGTCTGGGCATGTGAGGATAGAGAAGAGACTTTTATTTTCTTGTTCAGATGCCTCCCCGGGACTGCTCCACCTCTTTAGCCTCCTCCTCTCCTTACTCCTGTGTGGCGCCGAGCTCGCTTTCTTGACTATGTTGAGGCAGCCTGAGGATAACCCATCCTGATCTTTTATCTAGATGTATTTACTGATATTTGTCCTAAAACCACTCCAGTGTACTGCCTCCTCCACAGGCACCATGTCACCTCCCATTTTTCTTGTCTGAAGTTCGAATGTCTCAGTTTATCATTGTATGTGTCTCTTTCCTAGCCTTTGTCATATCTTCTTGTCCCAACCAAAATACTCTTCATACTCTCTCTTCAAAATGTTTGGGGCAAGGGGGTAGCCAGTCCATTCCAATCTTGCCTTTTAAAATTCCTGATATTTTTTCCTACTCCTTGGATTCTGTCTTTGATGCTGGATTAGGGTTTGAAACACCATGTGTAAAAGCAAGCTGGGGAGGGAAGGGTTTATTTGGCTTATGCTTCCACAGCACTGTCCATCACTAAAGGAAGTCACGACAGGAACAAACAGGGCAAGACCCGATGGAACAGGCCATGGAGCGGTGCTGCTCATCAGCTTGCTCCTCATGGCTTGGTCAGGCTGCTTTCCTATAGAACCTAGGACCACCAGGGATGGAACCACCCACAATGGGCTGGACCCTCCCCATCAATTACTAGTTAAGAAGATGACTTACAGCTGGATTTTACAACGGCATTTTTCTCAATGGAGCCTCTTTCCATTCAGATAACTCTAGCTTGTGTCAAAACATGAATAGCCAGCACAGATGCTCAATGGCTCTTCATCAGCCGTTTTCCTCACAGCACTCTTTCCCTATCTGTGGGTAACAGGTACCTTTACTGAACAGTTCCTGGACTTCTGTCCTCAACTGAGAGGTGCTATAGCGTTTACAGAACTGTACACTTCAGAGTATCCAAGATGGCAGGCTGTTTGTGTTCGTGTCCTGGAGACTTCAACTTATATGGTTAATTTACTGGAAGATTTAATGTCATAAGAAACATAGATGCTCTCAGATAATCTCCTCAGAGGTGAGCTACCCTTCTGGGCCACACCTTTCTTTCTTGTCCTAGGTTGCATGCTATGGCAGGTAGCTGAAAGGCTCCATTTTGTTGGCCCAACCCTATCATCTCCCACTTCTGAGTTGAACTACAGTGGCCTCCCTCACAAGGAGCATGAGAGGATGGTGAAGGAACATTCAAAAAGGAACATTCAGTTTGACTCACTTTATTTCACACTAGGTAAGAAAGAACCCTAAAACCCAGAGAACAGAGCTCAAATCTGACTATGGCGCCAAAGCCATAACTGATTTACGATTTAAGAGAGACTTGATCCTTGGAACGGTGGTCACAGATGGGATGTCCAACACCATTGTCAGTCTGTCCATCTCTGTGTTTCTGCACTGCCAGTTCTTTACCCCATAGTCTTCCTCACCTAGCTGCCATGACATGTGACCTACATTACTCCTTGTCCTGATGGTTTTTTGTCATGCATTACTAGCTTTTCCTCTTTGCCACGCCCAACACGGAGATGTCTTGTAAAGCTTAACCATCAGTAGTGGAATTGTCCTACAAACTCCTTTTCTTGCACAAAAAGACCCTCCCCTCTGCTAGCCACATATGAATAAGAATGGCTTTCCATTATCCTGATGGAATCCATCACTTCTGCCCTTACCTAGGGCTGACTGCTGTCATTCTCCTTTCCCTACCTGTTCTTATTATCCCACTGCCCACTCAGAAACTCTTTTGAAGGAATGTCTGACTCTTCCGCCTCTGCTCACCTTCACTTCTGGCTTTTCTGCTCAACTTCCAGTTGGTCATAAACACTTTCCTTGTTCCAGTTGTTTCAGGGCCACTTTTAGAAACAACATTTTGGCTAATCCAGCACTGTTGCTTGATCAATCATCCAGACCAGGTGCTGGAGGCCTCGCAGCCAATCTCTCCTTACTCTCAGACTAGGGTTAGAACTGACCTAGGACCTCAGGCTTGCTGGGTCAGAATTCTACCACCAAACTACAGCCCCGCCCCTTCCTTAACTTTTTTAACTCTCCCCCTGCCCCATCTACGGTTTGACACTGAAGCTGTGTTTTGTATTTCAGAGGCACCCTACACAAGCGGTCCCTACTCTTTGTCACAAGAGTAGCTTTCGAGAACAGCTCAGAATCCGAAGGGAGCACTACAGTCTACAGGGAGTTGGTTCTCTCTCTGACTTTCTAGAAAACTCTTTAATACTCTCTCCTGTCATTTCAACTCTCCAGCTCCTGCCTTCCTCTTGATTGCCACAATGTTCTTTCCTTTTGAGGTCATTAAGAAAATAGAAGACAGTTACAATAGCTCATGTCTCCAATCCCGCCATTTTGAGTCCAAGGACAGGCTAAGGTTCCTAGTTTGCCTTTTGTTGCTATAATAAAACACTGAAGACAACTTGGGGAGCAGTCAGTTTATTTTAGCTTACAAGTTACAGTCTATCACCAAGGGAAGCCAAGGCAGGAACAGAGTAGAGACCATGGAGGAACACTGCTAACTGGCTTGTTTCACTACCCTTTCTCTACAGCCCAGGCCCACCTGCCCAGGGATGAAACCACCCACGGTGGGCTTGGCTGTCTCACATAATCACAATTGAGAAGATTTCCCATAGACAGGCCCACAAGGCAGTTTGATGGAGGCCCAATTCCTCAATTGAGGTTCCCTTTTCCCGGGTGATCCAAGTTTATATCAAATTGACAGGAAGTAATCAACACAGGTACATAGCAAGTTCCAAATCACCTGGGTTACAGAATGAGAGTCAAAGAAAAAAAGGCAAAGTCGGATGAAATGTCCATTCACCATTCACTCTTATGCCCTCTCTCCCAGAACGCCCTGCCTCCTTCCCCTCACAACACCCTTCCTCTGCCTCATTAGTGACTCTTCCTCCTCTAACTTGTGCTAGCCTACTTGGTCCCTCTTCCCACTCTCCTATTTCCCATGACTTCTCTGGTTCTGCAATTTTTGATATTGTTTGCATGTTAGTATTCTAAAATGTGTATTTCCATTTAAACAGTTAGGACCAAAAGCTTACCTGACAGTTCTGCGTAAATAATACCCAGCTCAAACCTGGAGAGTAACCTTTGTGCTCTCACCAGTCTACTTCGCTTGCTTCTCTGCATCTCATGAAGTTAAAAAATGCATTGTTGCTTACTTATTCCAAAACCTAGCAACCAAGTTTTATCCTGGTTTTCTCGGAGCACAGTTCAAGTCCCTTCTGCTGTTAGCAGGGCCTTCTTTGCTCTAAGCCTGCTGCTCCGCTCCTCCCATTCTTCCTGTCTCTCTCCATGTATTAGTTGGATCTGCAGTAGCCATTTTGCTGCCTGTCAAACCTGCTTAGCACATCCTGCCTCTGAGCCTTTGCACTTACTGTTCCTTCAGACTGAAATGCTCTTGACCTATATATCTGCAAAGCTGTTTTTCCTTCAGTTTTACTCAAAAAAGGGATGATGGACCAGTGATGGAGAGCTATGCCTGGTATTTGCTTGGCTCCTGAGTTTCATTCACAGCAGCGCATGTGCATGCACACATACAGGTGCATGTGCTCCCCTGTATGCACACAGTATAGAGTAATTGGAGGGATGTTCTCTGGCCATTCTACAGAAATTGCATCTATGGCATTTTACTTCACTTTATAGTTTTCTTAGCACTTATCATTATCTGACACATTACAGGCTTGCATGTGTATTTGTCTCATATCTGCCCCCACTTCTTTTCTTTAGACTGAACTCTGGCTCACAGGCCTTTGCTGTAAATACTCTTGTATCATCAAAAGCAATTTCTGGTACATTGTGGGCTCTAGATAAATATGTGTTAAGTAAATGAATAAATAAACCCTCTTGCTGTTAAAGTCTTTTAACTAGCCTACCATTGACTGGGTAATAGTTGACTAATTATAAATAACTGTAATATAAACCTTAGTATAATCCCCCTATAGTTAGATATTTTATGTCCAACAAATTACTTCACATTGCCTTCTGCTGGGATGGTTAAAAGTACTGTTTAAAGATAGTTAGTTTCATGTTCTGGGGATGAAATTAGATGTAAATGTAATCTATTAAATGTAAAGTATCTACTAATACTATAAAGTAGATACTTGACTCCATTAATTGAAATTAGTGGTATACTGCAATATGTGCATAAGAAATGTAAATTTTGTTTAAATCTTTACCTCTCCTTATATAAAGAATGGGCAAGTTTAGAAGCCAGATGTGGCTAGACTCAGTTCACCATCTTACCCTTCCAGGTCCTCGAATGCTTCAAGAGAGCAAGACTTTGGTGGTTCAAACCCAGGCTCTGTCACTAGTTAGCTTTGTGTACTTGGGTAAGTTCCTTTAGCTTCTCTATTTCTTTGTCTGACCTTGTGCTGTTGCCCTGAGGGTCTGATGAGCTGATCCATGTAAGGCATCGACAGGACAGTACATAGAAAGCACTTGGGAAGTACAGTCATTATTCACTAGCTCTCACCTCCTGCCCCCACCTCCACCAGCTGCCAGTCTTAGCAATTTACTGTCTTTGTTCCAGGCACCTGGCCCAGGATTTACTGCACGGCACTCTGTGTCCAGTGGGTGCAGCCACCACGCCTGCCTTCTGTACGATTGCTCTTCTCATTCCTTCCCTTCCCTCCTCTCTCTGTTTCTCCCTCCCTCCCTCCCTCCGTCTCTCCCTCCCGTGGATTCTGCCTTTCCTCCTCTTCCTCTACGCCCTCTCTCCATGCTGCAGCCTGCGGTCCACTGGCTTTCTACCCTTTCCTTTCCTTCTGCTCTCATTGACAAACTTCCAGAGAGGAAATGACCTGTTTTGCCACTGTAACTGTCAGAAGCAAATCCTTAGCAACTCTCACTTCCTGGATAACATTTTGCTCTTTCAAGTAGCCTCCCCCCTTGTTAGAGCTCAGAGGCCCTTCATCAAAACCTGCTTATCAAGGTAATCAGAAATGCCACCTCAGCACTTTGGGCCCATATGTGGGTTATATCAGCAGCAGCTGCTGCTTTAGGGAACTGCCTTGTCTTATCAACAATCATGGGCTAACTGCAAAATCCACCATAACCAGTTGTCAGGCTTGTCCTTTGGGGCATCCATTAAATAATGCTATTGATATGCAGGTTCAGTGATAATGAGAATGTAGAAGGGAATCAAAGACATGCTTAGAGGAAATGTTTTCCCCAATTTTTTTTCTGTTATGTCAGAACTTTCTTGACCCAAGGAGCCATGCTTTATACCATGTGCTCAGGGAGTCAGTGCTCCCTGGATTGTTTGCTTCTTAGGAATCAGACACAGTTAATGAGCACTGAAAACATGAAGCCTTAAACAGTAGTTTAAAGGTAGTGTCTTAGCCGGGCAGTGGTGGCACACACCTTTAGTCCCAGCACTTGGGAGGCAGAGGCAGGCGGATTTCTGAGTTCGAGGCCAGCCTGATCTACAGAGTGAATTCCAGAACAGCCAAGACTACACAGAGAAACCCTGTCTAGAAAAAAACCTAAACCAAAAAAAAAAAAAAAAAAAAGATAATGTCTTAATGTGATTGCCTTCAAGCAGTTGTGTGTAGGCGTATGGTATGTGTGTGAACAGTGTGTATACATGTGTGAGGTTAGAGCTTGATCTCTCTGCTTTGTTTTACACTGGGGTCTCGTTGACTCTGGAGCTCACTTATTTGGCTGGGGTAGCTGGCCAGCAAGCTCCTCCTTTCTCCAACTTTTGAATGCTGGGATTAAGGATGTGTGCCCCCGTGCCCAGGTTTTTAAAATGTGATTGCTTGGGATAGAACTGAGCTCTTAGTGCTTGTATGACAAGCGTACTGGAACTTTTCCTTACTCAGGCACTTTGTAAAATGTCTTTCCAGGCGCTAAGTTCTTAATTATTAATATAAACAGAATAATTATCACAAACCTAATGGTCTGCATTCATGACATCTCTTTGTGGTACCTTCCACTATAAATCATAATCATAAGAAAATGCATCAACTCTTTCCTGGGGGAACTAACCCTTACCTCTGTACTACATATATTCTATATCTTTAATGTTATCTATTTACTGAATAAAAAAAATGAAGGCCTATTAATTAAACTGATGGCATACATATATACATTCATTCAGAATGTTTCAAGACGTTTTATTAAGTAAAAATTAGTTACTGGGTCTTACTAAGTAAAGGTATCTGTGTAAGCTATACAAATTGACACATTAGAAAATGTAATAAAACCAAATGCAAAGTTATACTAAACACAGGGTTATTTTTGCATAAAGAGACACTTCAACTTCTTAAAGTAATAAAATTCTACAAAGAGTAAACTTGTGATTTTGTTTTTGTTTACCAATACTTTGCCATGATTTTAAAATATTCAAGTTCAATATTTGTACAGATTCTGAATAAAAGGCAGCCTTATATTTGAGGTGGGAAGTTTTCAGAGAGCTACATTACCTTGAGGAAGACACTATACATCATCTAAAGTGCTAAAGATGTTTTCTCTTTGATTTCCCTTTACTTCATTTGTATCACAATGTACTACATTTCTTGACAAAAGCAGCATACACTTCTCTGTTGTTTGAGCAGGAGGAAATCATTAATAGGAAAAGTTATTGAAAATGGCTGTGTTGTATAATTCCCAGGATAAACAGGCTGAGTAGCAAATGTTTCTGTTATGGATTGTTTTGTGCTGCAATGTGCATTATTAAGCCCATTCGTTGAACACATTGAAAGATTGAATATCTCCCTAAACCGACCCTGGAAAATATTTGTTTGCCGTTTCTGCTCTTTTCTTTGCTCAGAGCTTATTAGATACTGTTTCTGGGCTTCCTGGAATCCATTCAAATTACAGAGGGAGAAATCACAGATGAAGAGACAAAGGAAAAAAAAACAGAATTTACAACTTACAAGCATATTTTAAGTAAGATCGTAAAGAAGTTTAAAACTGTATACATAATAGAAAACGCATGGGAGAAAGCATATACATCATTGTGGTAGGTGACTTTTTCTTTCCTTCAGAGAGAGCCTATCCAGCTGAAGAACACAAATGAGCACACCAGCCATTCTCAGGCTATAAGGATGGGAATGGAATTCTTGTGATCAGAGAGCACTTGGAGGTGGCCGTGTTCCACCCATTCTGAGTTTATCAGGATGTAATGTGGGGTCGCAGTGTACTAAAGTAACATACATTTTTCTTATTAGATATTTTCTTTATTTACATGTGAATTTTCCCTTTCCCAGGTTCCCCTCCAAAAAACAAACAAACAAAAACAACAAGAACAAACTCCTTTTGCCTCCCCCCTCCCCATGCCTGCCACCCCACCCTCTCCCACTTATTGGCATACATTTAACCACACTTGGTTCCCTACTAGTCTGAACTCTCTTGCTGGTACAAGTTTGGACTTTGAAATTATCGAAAGAAAGAGCTCCAAAGAATCACAGTTTACGTCTAAGACATTCCTGTAATGTGTGTTATCCGACAACCATGTTTTCCCAGACTTATTCACACGAATGGTCATTTCTCATTATTTGTTTATTTTTCACTCTAATACTGTCTCTGACGAGAAAAAAAAATGTCATTTTGTATTCTGACTCAATTTCTTCCCAACACTGTTTCAATTATCCCTTCTTACTTCTCCAACGTTTAAAATGTCAACCGGGGTTGGGCAGGTGATTCTGTTTGGGACCTGCTTAAGGCTCATTTCAGAAACTCAGCACCCATGTAAAGCCAGATGCTCTAATGAGTGCCAGTAAGCCCTACTGCTCCTCCTTGAGGCAATGAAGCAGAGGCAGGAGGATCCTCTGAAGCTCTCAGGCCAGGTAGTCAGTTCTAAAGAGTGGTGCAAAACAAAGAAACCCTGTGTCAAACAAGGTGGGAGCTGAGGATAGATATACACATGTGTCTTGACATGCATATACTGACACTTATGTGTATACATCCACACACAGACCCATCATTCAAACATCCACTCGTGCACGCACATGCGAGCACATGCGCACATACTAAAACTTTTTTTAAAAAAAATGTCACACAGAGGAATGATTATTTTCCTAATATCTTATATCTTAACATTTTTTAACGTACATCAAGAATGAGGTCTAGTTACCAAAAAGCACTGGAGAGTATGCTATTTTTTTTTAAAAGCAATCATCTATATTGCAAATAGTAATGTTCTAATAGTTTCTCCCCAAAGACTAGTAGTTTGCTTAATTTAAGACTTTAGTATAGTAATAATAATAGTCATATAATAATAGTCTTGGACTACTCTTTGAAACCATCATTACACTAAGTGTGTAAGCTATCATGATCGATCGTAATTCATGAATTGCCTTTTGCATTAAGATGCAGAATATACATTTCTATGCTTTCCCTCACATCTGAATAACGGTTGGTTAGTTTCATAGATACAGATATTCTGATTAGTGGAAAGCCAGGTGGGTTTTTTTTTTGTTTGGTTGGTTGGTTGGTTTTTTTTTTGTTTGTTTGTTTTTCATTTGTGACTGCCCATTAAGTCCTTTCCATTGAAATTTTGTTTTTGTTTTTTTAGTGGAACAATACACGATATCATTGAAGACTGATGTTTATTCCTTTCCTTTACAGGGAGGTACCTGTCAAAAGACATCATGGGACTTCTTTGCAAGTCGCATCTGAAGGTCACTGCCTGAGAGGTTTCAGAGCTGCAGTGACCTGTGCTCTATTACCAAGAGCCAACAAACACCACTTGTTTATTGGGGTGAATATATTATTTTTTGGTTCCTGTGTGAGCAAACCAAATTCATGAACTTTCAAAATAAGATGTCACCGTTGTTCCCCGGCTTTCCTTCCATCTTCCTTGGCAAGGTGATCTTCTTGCTTTTCCTTCTTTTCCCAGTCTGACTCCGCTTGATAGGAGATCAAAGAGCTTTTGTTTCTCTGTTTTCTGTACCAATTAGGCTGGCTGTCCTGTTTCAATGAGATTAAGTAGTCTCTGGAGAGGACAGGCACCAGGGAGGAAGCGCGATGAACTGATGGTGACCATACAATATGGCTGCCTTAATTCTTTCTAAGTGATAGTTTGTCTCATTGATGTCTTTTCTTTTATGACAGTGTCTGGCTCGTTTGTTCAGGACATCCAGGCAGCACACAAGCAGAGCATGTAATCAGTGGTTCAGATTTCTATCAAGGCAGGACAGACATGCGAGCTCTTCACCTAGACTGTGCATGTCTGTACTAGCCTTCATATACTAGAAGAAAAGCCTAGTACGTTTTTGTATGTCTAGTGGTTTTGTTTCATAAATACCTTACCCTAAATAAATTCAAAATTCTATACCCAGTTTTTGCCTCAGAGTTGCTTAAAAGCAAAGTTATCCTCAGGAGTTGTTGTGTCCCAACAGCTGAGCAACGCTCATTATGTAAGTAGCTGTCAGTTATGCTGTACGTAGCATCTTTAGCCTGGGTTCTCCACTGCCATATTGAAATGCCTTTTCCTCAGATAAGGCTTTTGTTATCACACTAGAGAGAGTGCAGCAATGCTTTTAAAGGAGCAAAGGAGGCAGTGGTGTTTATTAACCACATTCTCTCTGCGTGCTTTCTCTCCTGTCTTTCAGGGATTTCTTGCTTGTAGTTTCTCAAAGGTCAGAAGGTACAACCTCCTTTGGGTTCACTGTCCTGGTCATCTTTGCACCAACGAACTTAAACCTGGTCTTACCAGTATCCTGTAAGAACGAGTTCTACTGTTTGCTAAAACACACTTAATTTGTCCTCCGAGAGCTCTCACTTCCGTAGCTGTCCCCCTATACTCGTGCTTGTGATTTATCCTTTTGTTTCTGGCTTTCCATGAATGGGAGACAAAAAAAAAAAAATTATGAATGGTAACAGCTAAAATAGCCATTTCTCCTTATCTCAGAATCCTCTGTTGCTGGGCTAATAAATAACTAATAGACTTACTTTTTTTGTTTGTTTGTTTTGTTTTGAAACAGGGTTTCTCTGGATAGCTCTGGATTCCCTGGAACTTGCTCTATAGACTAGGCTGGCATTGAACTCAGAGATCTGCCTACCTCTGCCTCCAAAGTGCTAATACTAAAGGGATACGCCACCACATCTGGTTTCTGTTGAGTTTTTAGTAGGTTTTAGATGATTTAGTCCTCTTGCTGTTTTCTGTTCACTCTTTAACCCATCCCCCACCTGAGTTCGGCCACCTCTCCCTGCTTTCTCTACAGAAGCTTAGAATATTCTTTTGGTACAACACTGATCACCAGTCAGTTAGTTCTATTCCTCTCCTTTCTCCATTTTTGCTTATGATTATGCTCATTTGTCCACCAGAAAAGCATCTTCTTTGCTAAGTGTGGTTTTACTGCTCTCTCCTAGTCACCCTTTGTTTCATAGCAGCTTCCTCTGAGATTAAAGCATCCCACCCCTCAGGAAGCTCCTTAAGCAGGAAGGAAAACAACTCAAACTAGCTTTAGGAAGTCCCTGGAACTGACCAGATTCACTAGGCCCCTCCCTCCTGGCCATAAACACTGAGAGTCCCCTTCAGGCATTACTGGAAGAGTCTAAAGCCAGCTCAGCTTCCTAGAAGAAGCAGAAAGCAGCCAAGCTTCCTGGAAAAGGTTGAGACCAAGTGGCCCATACCTCAAGGACATGCTTCAATGTGTTGATCTTCCTGTAGGCTGTGGAATGTGTTCCAGGTTCCTTGTGAGCTGTCACCCGTGCTGGGCTGGGCTTTGATGATGCAGATGTCTTTGAGTCATTTCTGCTGCCCCTGTAAGTAGCCCCTCCCCCATAGTCCTAGAAGTAACACCAGTAAAACTAATTGGTTAGCCAAGTTGGCTTTCTATGGTACCTGTGCTTTGGTCTGTCATAGTTTGACTCTTTGGGATGAGTAGACACGTGTGTTAAATCTCCCCAGGAAAAGTTTTGTCACATAACACCCTTGTACTTGTTTTCTGTCTCTTCTAGTTGACTCCTCTTATCTGTCCCTCAGAAATTATGTTCTTATTTTTTTTTTTATTTTTTTAGGATTTATTTGATTTCATGTATATAAGTATACTGTAGCTATCTTCAGACACACCAGAAGAGGGCATTGGATCCTATTACTGATAATTGTGAGCCACCATGTGGTTGCTGGGAATTGAACTCAGGACCTCTGGAAGAGCAGTCAGTGCTCCTAACTGCTGAGGCATCTCTCCAGCCCAGAAGTTAAGTTCTTAAGCATTCTCTTTCTCTCTCTTGTTCTCCTCTCCCCCGACTCTAGGTTAGCTTTTACACTCCTGGGACTTTCACCCCTGACTTTTTCTCCCAGTCTTTATCTCCAGCAGATCATAGAAATTCTCCTGAGAGGCACCACAAAATTCAGCATACTTAAATACTCAGCATGACTCCTTCCTGTGGATTACTGTTATAAATTCCTCTACCTGCAGTCCTGGCTCACTCAGAACCCGTCATCCCCTGCGATGTCCAGGAAGAGTGTGACCTTCTTATTTATTTCCTCTCAGTTCTATCTCCTGAGAAGCTTTCTTCTGCCCTCTGTCCTTTCCACTGTTTTGGTCTAGAATGAAATTGCAGGCCTCAAGCTCAGTCATCCTTCTGATCACACCACTTAGAGGATTAAAGACCTTCAGTCCCCCATGGCCTACAAGAAATGCTCCCATCAAAATTCCTTAGTTAGCATATGATCCCCTTCATCCTATAGCCAAGCCTAGCTTTCTAATTACCTTTGGCCTCCCACCCATATATAGTTACATACTTGAGAATGTTCCCCATTGTTCTTTCAAAGCTCACCTCAAGGTTCTCCCCTTCCCTGGAATGCTCAGCTTTCTCCATCTCTATTTCTTTGCCTAGCTAATTTTTATTCTCTCTTTACTTTGAGCCCCAAGGTCACATGTTTTCTATTGCCCTACTCTTCACAGACCACAGTTCCTCTCCACTCCCCACCTCCAAACCATCAATCCCTCTGCCTTTGATGTTTGCATAGCATTTTAGGTATGCTTTCTCTCAAGCCCTTGCCTCGCTCAGTGGACTAAGAGCTTCTATGGAGCACTTTACCTTTGTCTACTGTGGAAGTGTGGAAGCCTCAACTCTGTCCTCAAGATGAAAGAGAAAGCACTGGATACTGGCTTCAGGTAGAACTGGGACTTTGCAGTACCTTCTCCCATCATGTAGCCTGTGTATCAACGTGTCAACTTACCTTCTAGTCTGTCCTAGAGTGAGAATTCATCAAAAGCATGGGGCTGGAGAGATGGCTTAGAGGCTAAGAACTCTGGCTGCTCTTCCAGAGGTTCTGAGTTCATTTCCCAGCAACCACATGGTGGTTCATGACCATCTATAATGAGATATGTAATAGCATCTATAATAATCTTCTGGCCTGCAGACATACATGTAGCCACAGTGCTGTATAAATCAAAAGCATTGCTCTTCTTATTCACCATTGCCATCCAGGGCATCACACAGCCACTCCAAACAGAGGGTACTAAATAAATATTGAATAACTTGTCATTTTTTTAAGCCTCTCTAGTTTGTATTTGTAGTTATTTTCAGCAGTTGGCTTATTTTTAGATGTCAAGTTGTGCCTTTGTTTTGAACAGCTACGTTGCGATATTTACTAAGCCCTCATAACTTCGCTGTGAACATTTCACTAACTGTAGCTACCACCTGCAAAGACGGGCGGGGAAACTGCAATTGCCGGAGAAGATTATATTAAGTCAGCAATAAAAAGTCTTGCTTTATGGGAAAGTGAATCTGACAGAGCAAGGAATTACAAGGAAAAGACCAGGCACAACGATGACCCGTGCTTGCTCACTCATCGCCCTGGAATGCCAATAAATGTGTAACATCACACACCCTGGAATTTGATATAATTATTAACTCCATTTATTAGAACTGAGAGAATCAGAAAAAAGGCAACCGAAGTTGCTTAGCAAATACACTTAAAAAAAAAAAAAGAAGAAGAAGAAGAAGAATAAAACAACATAAAAAACCTGCCAGTTCCAAGAACCACAGGGTCTTCTATTGGTGGTTTCTTCATTACCAAGAAGTTATGAGACAGTGGAAAACCTAAGAGTTTCCATTAGCTGAGCAGGCTGGAGGGTGGGCTGGGGAATTGTGGGGGAAGATCAGAGCTAGCTCTTAGCTGGTATGTTGAGGCATGCCTATACTCACAGCACTCAAGAAGCCGAGGCAGGAGGACCTGAAGTTGGAGGCCATCTAGTTTATATATTGAGTTTGGCCAGGCTTGATTTCACAGAGAGACCCTGCCTGCAACAAAACAAGTCCCCAAAGAAGAACCACTTTTTCTTTCTCTTCCTTTATCCTTGTTGGTTTGTACCGATAATGATGCACCTTCACTGTAGAGAAGTCATCAATACAGGCAAGCCCCTGGGATCTAAAGTGAACTGCTGGTCTGAATGAACATGTCTCAGAACCTCCACATTCTTTCATGGATTTTTTTTTAAGTTTATTTTATGCATATGGACGTTTTGCTTGCATATACGTCTGTTCAACATGTGTGTGCAGGGCACACAGAGGCTAGAGAGGATATCAGATTCACTGGAACTGGAGTTACAGATGGTTGAGAGCTGCCATGTAGGTACAGGGAATCGAACCTGCATCTTCTGGAAGAACAGCTAGTACTCATCTAAGCTGGGATAGCTCTCCAAGTCCAGAGAGCTGAATTCTTTTGTGAGTTCTCTATTAGTAACACAAGTTAATGTTTGCATTTGTTGTTTTCTTGTTGCTGTGACCAAATACCTGACAAATGAAACCTAGGGGAGTAAGGATTTACTGTGGCCAACAATGACTACAGTCTACTGATTACTCAGGCCTAGAGATAGGTTCATAGATGAGGTGGTGGGAATCTGTTCTCACATTGAGGTGAACTCAGAAGCCGAGGGGAAGGCTGTTTCATCCAGCTTTCTCCATTTTCTCTTTGTATTGGGTGCTTGACCCCCACTCCTTGGGAGTCATGTCTCTCACATTTAGGGCAGCACTTTCTCCACTACAGACACACCCAAAGGAGTGCCTCATTACCGTTCTAGGTGTTTCTTAAAATCCAATCAAGTTGACAGTGAGATTAATCATCACAGTTTCTATGAAATACTCCTACTTTTAAAAAGGTGGCAAGCAGTCAAGCTGGGTTGCTTCAGGCAAGCAAATACAGCTATGACTGTTGTCCTTATTGTCCCTTCATTTGTGATCCTTCTGTCCCCTTTTTCTCTCTCTTCATCTTGGGTCAAAGTACATGCTGCACTTTGGGTATTTCCCAGTTACCAACCCACAGATACCTCCCCTTAGTTTATATCCTGCTTCCTACACCTCTTAAAGCTTCATTATGTGAATCACTCACCATTTCAGAAATCATACATCTCATTTTCAGTATTTAGAAGCCACTCTTACTCTCCGATTTGAAGTATTTTTAATGATCCTGATAAATGAACTCACCATTGCTCATCTCAATATGAATAATTAAAGTCGCCCTCCCCCCTCCAGCTCATCTTTTTATTCCTTCCAGAACAGGGTGTGTTGGGAGGGCCTCTCTGACAGAGAGAAGGCACCTGACTGTGAAGGCATTTCACAGCTCATTAATTACCTATTGCACATTTGCTCATTTCAAGAGTCTTAAGCAGATGGGGATTCAGGGTTAGAGGAACCAGTGTAGAAATCAATTTGTCTCCATTTGGGGTTTTAACAGCTCTTGAATGAGAGAAAGAGAGTGATACTGGTAGAGTGATAGAGAGAGTTAGTGTTAGAAAACCTGTCTTGCTTGACTCTGAGGAGTTCTGACACAACCAGGATCACAGGAATGACAGGCTCCAGTGAGATTTAGCAAGGCCAGGTAGCACTGAAGAAACTCAGATTGGGGGTGGGGGGGTGGGGGGCAAGCATAAGAAAATAAACTACACAAACCAAAATCACTTGGCATCATCAGAACCCAATTCTCCCACCATAGCAAGTCTTGGACACACCATCACACCAGAAAAGCAAGATTCAGATCTAAAATCTCCTCTCATGATGATGATACAGGACTTTAAGAAAGACATAAATAGCACCCTCAAAGAAATACAGGAGAACACAGGTAAAGAGCTAGAAGTTCTTAAAGAGGAAACACAAAAATCCCTTAAAGAACTACAGGAAAACACAACCAAAGAGGTGAAGGAAATGAACAAAACCATCCAGAACCTAAAAATGGAAATAGAAATAATGAAATCAGAAAGAGAGACAACCCTGGAGATACAAAACCCAGGAAAGAAATCAGGAGTCATAGATGCAAGCATCACCAAGAGAATACAAGAGATAGAAGAGAGAATCTCAGCGGCAGAAGATACCATAGAAAACATTGACACAACAGTCAAAGAAAATGCAAAAAGCAAAAAGCTCCTAACCCAAAACATCCAGGGAATCCAGGATGCAATGAGAAGACCAAACCTAAGGATAACAGGTATAGAAGAGAGTGAAGACACTCAAGGTAATGCGCCAGTAAATATCTTCAACAAAATTATAGAAGAAAACTTTCCTAACCTAAAGAAAGAGATGCCCAGGAACATACAAGAAGCCTCCAGAACTCCAAATAGACTGGACCAGAAAAGAAATTCCTCCCGTCATATAATAAGTAAAACACCAAATGCACTAAACAAAGAAAGAATTTTAAAAGCAGTAAAGGAAAAAGGTCAAGTGACATATAAAGGCAGTTCTATCAAAATTACACCAGACTTCTCACCAGAGACTATGAAAGCTAGAAGATCCTGGGCAGATGTCATACAGATCCTACAAGAACACAAATGCCAGCCCAGGCTACTATACCCAGCAAAACTCTCAATTACCATAGATGGAGAAAATAAGATATTCCATGACAGAAAAAAATTTACACAATATCTTTCCACAAATCCAGCCCTCCAAAGGATAATAGATGGAAAACATCAACATAAGGAGCAAAACTACACCCTAGAAGAAGCAAGAAGGTAATCTTTCAACCTAATTCCACCTCTTACAACAAAAACAGGAAGTAACAATTACTTTTTCTTAGTATCTTAATATGAAAACTAATATTACCAACATATCCTAATCGATTGAAATCCCAAAATATGAGGAATTAGAAATTTGTTGATGTCATCCAATGGTCTCTCTAATTTGGTAATTGGAGAAATAGGTCCAACATTGTACAATTTATATACACTTTCAGCTAGTTTGTGACAGTGTCTTGCTGTGTACAACATAAGGGTCTTGAAATCTTGCTTCTCCTATCTCAGCCTCTCTATTAGTAGTATTGTTTATTTCATGTTTTTACACTATACTATGGTTTTCAGAACAGCTTATATATTTCAAAAGTATTTATATACCCAAAAGAAACATAAACTATTAACTAGGGAGGTTGCTTGTAATAGAACAACAAAGAGTGAGACTGAACGCTTTGCTTGATGTTTGTAACTATTGTATCAAGTTTGAAGAAGAGGACTTTATAAGTTACTCTTTCTCTGAGATGAATGCTTTTCAAAATTATCATAGCTAATGAACTAAATTCTTACCCTCACTTAATGTCTGTGCCACCCTCCAAGCAGAACCATTGTTCATTGAAACAGTTGGTGAATGACTTTATGGATAGACCATCTTAATACCTTTACCATTTCTTAAATGAATGTAACCTGTTCTCTGTGGGCTGAGAATAAAGTCACTCACTAAAGTCAAATAGCTTTGACCATAGCAGGAAGTCTGTATCCAAAAATCGAGCCTACAATTCATTCCTTGGCACAGCAGAACTGTCAACTCTCAGCTTAGCTACGATGGAGGTAAAATCCTTTGGTGATGTGAGGGTCATTGAAGTACAGCCTTATTACAGTGAAATCCAATGTCTAAAAATTGTTCTTATTTTGGGCTTGTACCACAGTAAGAGCCAAGATTTTTTTTTTTTTTTTTTGATTTTCGAGACAGGGTTTCTCTGTGTAGCCCTGGCTGTCCTGGAACTCACTCTGTAGACCAGGCTGGCCTCAAACTTAGAAATCCGCCTGTCTCTGCCTCCCAAGTGCTGGGATTAAAGGCGTGTGCCACCACAGCCTGGCAAGAGCGAATATTTTAAACTCTACTAAATACAAAACTAACAATCAAAAAGACATTATATATTTATGTTCATTTAAGAAAATACGCCTTTAACTCCAGCACTTGGGAGGCAGAGGCAAGCGGATTTTTCAGTTAGAGGCCAGCCTGGTCTACAGAGTGAGTTCCAGGACAGCCAGGGCTATACAGAGAAACCCTGTCTCGAAAAACCAAAAAAAGAAAAAAAAAGAAAAGAAAAGAAAATACTAGTAGTGATGTATTATTTTGAAGTATACAGTTAATATGTTTGGAGTTATTTAAAATTTATATTGAGAAAAATGTATTTTCATTATTGCTGTAGCCGAGCGTCTACATAAGACTGTTAAATGGATTGTTGTTTTATATCAAACAACTTTCATAATACTTGTTTTTATTGTTATAATATTTTATAAATTTTAAGGAATATGACAAAAAAGATATTGTAGGTATTGAAGGGGGGGTCTCTGGGAGGAGTTGGAATACAAAAGGGAAACAAGAATGTGATTTAATTCTATTTACTTAAAATACGTTTTTAAATGTTAACAAATTCAGATAAATTGAAATCATGTAACTTTTCTCATCATAACGCAATAAAAGTTAAAAAAAAAAAAAAAACTACAAAAAAAAAAAAAAAGTAAAGAAAACCCTGTCTTATTTAGTAGAGCTGTTCTTGTTTTACACCACCGGTTCCTAACTGTCCTAACGCTGAAACCGTTTGATACTACAGTTCCTAAGGCTGTGGTAACCCCCAACTATAAAATTATTGTTGTTGCTACTTCATGATTTTGCTACTGTTACAAATCTTAAGGTAACAGTTCTCTTGCTTATCTGCTTTACAGTGGTCTTAGGACTCTGGTGAAAGGGTTATTCAATGCCCAGGGGGTCGAGACCCATAGGTTGAGAATTGCTACTCTACTCGCTCCTTCCAGACTTCCTTCTGTTTTGAGGAACAAAAAGAAGTGAAGAAATCCTGGGCAAAACTAAGTTAGTTAGGTGATCTGAGGGCTTTGTTAATCCTTCTGGAAAACCCTCAAATATAGGCCTGAGAGTCACTTCCTGTGCACCTGTCCTGCATGAAAATCCAGAAACAGCACTTCAAGTTACGAGGGAAAACTCAGCCCCTGCCCAGAGGAATTCAGGCAGTTTATGTAGAGGTAGTTTAGGCTAAAATTACAAGAAGCTTCTTTGAAATGATTCCGTAATTGATTATTGAAGATGGGATGTTTTTAACTAGGTAATACATAATAAATCTAAACAAATTTGGGCCTGGCAAAGACATATTTTGGTTAACCACACCCTTCTGGTGGACATTGAGGATGCTCCCCTACTTTTCTGCTAGAGGAGATTGAGCGCATTGTGCTGGAGTAGAAAGAACATCATACACATGTTTGGATGAAGAGGATGGGAAGCCAAGTTGATTTTTTTTGTGCTTTGTTTTACTCTGTGATGCCGTGTCATGAATAAACAAAAAGTAAATATGCAAGAAATCCACCAGGGGACTGCACACCCTTACTCCCTCAGGCACATCTCTGTTGCATGGGACCATTGTGCCAAGCATCCCAAGGATTACGTGGAAGTATATACCTGTGACGACAACCTTGAGTTAAAACTTTGAGATGAAACCTTTGAGATGAAAACATCAATGATGGGAAAAGAGTTACTAGAAACTGGCTCATGCCTTCATTCTGCCCTCACCGGCCCAAACACTAGAAGCCATTTCAGTTTCTCGGAGTCTTGTTTTCTTTCTCTCTAGCCAAGTGTAATAGCAGAAGATTTTAATCTCAGACCTGAGGCAGCAGAAGCAGGTAGGTCTCTGTGAGTTCCAGGCAAGCTTGGTCTACATAGTGAGTTCCAGGCCTTCCAGGTTACACGCTGAGATCCTGTCAATGAAACAAAAGAAAGCCAAACCCCAAAGCACCAGTTTTGTATTTTGAGGAAGGGTCTTCAATGTCATCGTCACTGGAACCCTCTACGAGCTGGTTAAATGCAGGCTACTGGCCCAGCCCCCAGAATTTCTGATTCAGAGCATTGGATTGAAGCTTGAGAATTTGCATGCCAGGTAAAAGCACACCAGCTGGTTTCAGGAGCAGAACTGGGAGGCAGCCGCTGCTGCTGCTGCTGTTACTTTTGTCTGGGCTCGGGAAGGCTCAGCGAATAGAGCGGTTGCTGTTCAAGTGTGAGGATCTGAGTTCTGATCCCTAGTTCAAAAAGTCAGCCATGGTAACATGTGCTGTGATCCTAATCCCGGGACATGAAGACACCAGGATCTTGGGAGCCTTCTGGCCATGCAGTCTAGGCAGTTGGTGAACTCTGGGCTTAGTGAGAAAGCCTGCTTCAAAAAACAAGGTGGAAATGATAGAAAGAAGACACCCTCTGGCCTGCACACGCACACCCACAGGCACATGCAAACACACTTGTATGCCACACAAATACAGAAAGCTATCTCTGTAATTGTCTTCAACAAAGACTCTTGCTTTTCCATATTCTGTTAAAGAAATGAAGGAGTGGTGATGATCAACTTTGAGATAAAAGTAAAAATTCTGTGCCTAAGAGAGAGCATAAAGATGGTCCCAGGAATTGCTGAAGAAACTGAACCTGGGCTGGGGACATGGATCTGGGGGCTAAAAGCACTGGCTGCTTTTACAGAGGACCGGGACTCAGTGCCCAGTACCCACGTGGTCATGCACAACCATCTGTAACTCCAGTCCTGCAGGATCCAACGCCCTCTTCTGGCCCCCTCAGACTCTGCAAAACTGGTGCATAGACACAGAGTCAGGCAAAACACGAATAGACAGAAAGGAAAAGCAAAAAGACAATTTCAAATAAGTGAATACTAAATAAATGATTGTGCAGCCTATGTAAGTGTCTGTGTACTCTCAAGCTGCTGCTTAACAGAACTGGAGAGGAAGTGGAACTACAGAAATTACCAACCATGGCTCATTGGACACAGGAAGTCCTGGAAATCTTGCAAGACTGTCGGTTCCTTTAAGATGTCTAGCCTAGTTAGACAAGACAAGGCATATTAGGTTAATGAATATCAGAGTTCAGCTACTTTCGTTTTGCCTGACTCTGGCATTCTAGTCCATGTTGTTGCTTTAAGAAGTTTGATGTTTTTAGGGGTGGGGAAGAAAAAGTTGGATGTTTCAAGGAACACAGATCTCAGCCTTGGTGACGTGTATTACAGCAAAACATTTCATTGGGCTATTAGTTCAAACCTCAAAATACACATTTTTTTTTTTTTTAAAGAGGAGAAAAATGTAGGTGTCCATAGGCAGTTCTCATTATCCACACAACACCTTTGCCTGAGAGTTCTGGTAGCTGAAATATCTCATCTACAAAGACGTGTATGTTGTTCGGTATTTATATGTTGAGAGTAATTTAGAATTATTCACTTATTATTGTCACGTGTGTGAGATTGTAGGCATTCACCTTTTAGTATGGAAGTTTTATCTTTCTCTTTGGTTGTGTTTTTAAACCAGGTCTAACTCTTGTGAGGCTGGTCCAGAACTTATCATGTAGCCCAGGTTGACCTTAAACTTACAACAATCCTCCTGCCTCAGCCTAGGACTAGAGGTGTGAGCCACCATTCTTGCTTGGGGAGCAATGTTTTTTTGAAAGTGCCCTCAAAGTTCTCACTTGTCCATGCCAATGAGATGAAATATTGCTCCTAGACTCCCACACATAGCATAATACACTTGCAGAATTCTAGGGGTATTGTTTGTTTGTTTGTTTGTTT
>JADRCD010217815.1:0-45668 GCA_019843815.1 Montemys delectorum | reverse complement strand
CCCCTGTGGAGGGGTGAGGTTTGAGATAGTGTTTCTCTATGTAGCACTGCCTGGCCTTGAATTCTGAGATCCACCTGCCTCTGCTTCCCAAGTTCTAGGATTAAAGGGGAGTATGCACCACCACTGCCAGGCAAACAAATCTTTATTTGATAGAGGGGAAAGCACTAAAACGAGTAAGATAAATTGCTCATCTTATTTTTGGATTTTTATTGATGATATCATTTCAGTGTTTATGTTCCTTTTCCCCTGAAAGTTATATTCATGAAGCCTAATCACCACTGGATCTTATTAGAAAGTATGGCTTTTTCAGAATGACTGTAGAAACGGCCCTAGAGGGCTGCCTTGCCCCCTTGAATGCAGTTTTCCTTACAATGGCAGTATGTTAAATCTGATTATAAAATAATACAGACAAAAAAAAAAAGCACACCCCCACCACACACACACAGAGACACACAAAGGCTGGAAAAAGACACAGGATCGTCATTACAAAGCAGAGCAACTCCGGTCAGGTTGTGGGTGGGTGGGGACTTGGGTGGGAACTCATCCTGAGGGGAGCTGAGGAGGAATGTAAGTTGATGAGCCTGCCTTGAGGAGAAGGCACACTGGACACTGGGATCAGCAGACAAGCACATGCTGAGTCTGGTGTGGTCAGAAGGGAAGGTTGTGTCAGTTAGAAGAGAAGCCTGGGAGACAACAGTAATAATGATAATGACACATACTGCCTTGTCAAACTGTCTAAGGCCAACAAAGGTGAGAAGCCTGGGAGACAACAATAATGATAATGACACATACTGCCTTATCAAATTGTCTAAGGCCAACAAAGGTGCGTGGACTAGTGCTTTTGTTAGCATACCACTTCCATTTTTATTGCTATGAAGATGTTCTCATGAATGCTCTTAGAGATCTGCTCTGAGGAGGAAATAAACCCCTAATAATAGTCCCTTGGTCTCCCTGCTTCCAATAAGCCAGCTTTCATTTTACAAAGCCTCTTCTAATATCAGCTCTCCAAGAGTGAGGCTCAGAGCAGATGTCCTGACTGCGGACACCCTGTCCAGGCACACAGGGACTATGTCTGAGCCAACATTTCCCTGGTAGGATGCCCAACACCACCCTGAATGGCCCTTTTCAGTGAGCTTTTCCTTCTGGGTCATTTAGAAGCAGAATGTTGTGTGTCTTGTCTCAGCAAGAGTTGGGTCCATAATTCAGGTCTCCTTTGATATACAGCCCTTGCTGTATATCCTAGGTTTCATTTCTCTCCATTGTGAAATAAATAAGTGAAAAGGGGCTTCAGAATTTACATGACAACATCTCGCTAGGAACTACGGGCATATCTGGGTGCTAGTCGATTCTCTTGGCCCAATCCAATTCCAAAGACTCTCTGTCTTTAGTGAACAAAATCCAAACACCTGTCTTTAAGTATCTTTTAGACATACTATGGAATACCTGTGCTCGTACAGAAAGCAATTTATTTTTGAAAGTTGTGACAACACTGAAGGGCTTTCTTGTTCCTTAGAACCAACCAAACTCAGATTCCATGCCCCCAAAACAATACATTGATGTCTACAAAGGCAGGGTCCAAAAATCTACCTCCAACATCCATCCTAAGTGATTGGTGTTACTAGATGCTGAGTGGTTTGAACCTTCGAATCAGTCCGTATCCATTTGTTTAACTATTAGAAGCCTTCTGGGCACCTCAGAATGGGTGGGCATATGAATAACCCTGAAAAGTGGGTTAAAATGAGTACCCACTTTGTAAAAAATATGCTAAAAATAAAAAAACTAAATATTATGATTACAACCATTTAAACTAGCTATTTAATATTATAAACTATATTTATATCTATTTACTTATATATTATATACTTATAATATATAAAACCATATACAATAAATACATTGTATTATAAATTTATAAATATAGTATACTTACATTATATTCATATATTTAATATTATAAACTATAAACTAGCTATTTAAGTATAGCTATTAAAACTAGCTATATATTTTCTCCTTTCTTATCTGTTTATGAAGTTTAGTTCACAAAATCCATCCATTTAAAAAAAAAAAACAGAGCTGGGCAGTGGTGGTGCACGCCTTTAATCCCAGCACTTGGGAGGCAGAGGCAGGTGGATTTCTGAGTTTGAGGCCAGCCTGGTCTACAGAGTGAGTTCTAGGACAGCCAGGGATACACAGAGAAACACTGTCTCAAAAAACAAAAACAAACAAAAACAAAACAAACAAAAACAAAACACAAACCAGAAATGGGGAGATGGCGCAGTGGGTAAAGAGCTTAGTGCACAAGCATGAGGACTGAGTTCAGATCCCCCAACCTATGCCAAAGCTGAGCACAGCAGCCTGCTGCTGTAAACCCAATACTGGGACAGGCAAAGACAAGAAGATCCTGGGGGCTTGCTGGTGAACCAGTGTAGCCACAAAGCAAGGTGGAAGACCCTGCCTCAAAACATAAGGTAGAATGTGATAGAGGAAAACACCTAATGACAATCTCTGACCATCTCACAGAGCCATGTTTCCCCTCCCCCCTCTTTCCCTCCCTCCCTCTTCCTCCTTCCCTCCCTCCTCCCCTCCCTCCATAAATAGAATCACAAATTGAACATATGAGACAAGCTTTTGAAGGAACGCAGAGGCACTTGACATACTTGGAAAGGCATCCAGCATAAGGGAAGATCTTCCTTAGGAAGTCTATACAAGTAGGGACCTGAAAGATAGCCAGACAGACCTTCTAGCTAGAGATGGAGAGCCTTCTAGACTTCGCTTGTCCAATATGACAGCTTGGCATTAAATAAACAGGAAAGGTAGTAAGTATCCTGTTACACTGGCCACATTTCAAATGCCTAGTAGCTATGTATTATGGTACCGGACATATCAAAACATATGCATTCATCATCCAAGATTCTTCTGGGCTCCCCTGGTATAGTCCAAACTTGAACAAACAATTTTTTTTTTTATTCGAAGCTACATTGAGTTTTTCTGTGGCTGCTTGTACACTAGGTTGAGAGAGTGTAAGTGTTCCAACAGAACTTACAGCCCACAAGTCTCCAAATACTTATTATCTGGCCTCCTCTGAAGGCATGTGTGGAGGGAATGGCTTCCGTTTGCTAGTGCACAGGGATGACAATGAGATTGTGGACTATTGTGTCACCAGCGTGCACACAGATAGCTAGTTCTATCTTAATCTCTCCTTTCTCCCCATCCATGGCTTTGAAGGGAGCATTCTTCTCATCTAGACATTTTGGAGCAAGTCCAGAGTAGAGCCACTATGTGTGTGAAGCAACAGTATCCTTTGATGCACAGCTGACATTGTTGATAGAATTCTCAACTTGGCTGATGGCTAGAATAAAGGAATCTCAGCTCCTAGTTACCTAATTCATCTTTGAGAAGATACTTTAAAATATTCTTCAATGTGGGGAGTTGAAACTGATGTAAAAACACAGCTCCCTTGCTTCTAGGATAAATCTAGCTCAATGATTCTTGTCTCTTATGAACTGACCAACAAATAATCCAAGGTCATGAATGAATAGATGGATCTTAGAAGTGTCCCTTCTCCAGCTTGGTAATAAAATTTCATTCATTCACTAGTTAATTGATGAGGTATACACTGTATGCCTCACAGAGTTTAAAGAGCTAGTATTGGGTTGAGTTTATTCACTACCTCCTGGAATCTTTGGAGTGCTCTCTGCATCCTAAGTAGGATATATGGAAACTAACGCTTTTTGTCCTTCCTGCTCCTTATATAAACATGTCATTTCACTTTTTGGCTACTTTACTGTGTTCTTTTATTTACCACCTTTCTCTAACCCACCAACCCCCTAACACTAGGTAGGAGAGAAAGAAGACTAGAGGGGAAAGGGGGAGTCAACCTCATTAGACTATTTCCTTCTGTTTAGGGACATTGAGTTCCTTTGGGCAGTGTTGGTCTTCGTTATCAGGATAGCCAATTTCTTCTTGTCTCTGTGCTCACGACCAACCAAAGCAATAGAAAGCAGCAACAGCAGGGAGAAAAGCAGCCCTTACACCCTCTTGAGGCTCTGACATTTTTATACCCTGACAAGTCCCCAGAATTGCAAATGTAAACTATCTTTAGCTAGCAGAATCACTCCTCTGCCAGGGTATGAGACAAATCATAGTCAGCTGCTGATGACAGTAGGAAGCAGTCTCATATCCCACACCTGGTATTAATACAAAAATATATTCAGATAATATAACTGGATTTAAAAGAAAATTCTCACTACAGGTGTGTGTCTGAGTATATTGTTTCAAATTATTGTTTTCTGGAGCAAATGTTTTCTGATACTGGCTCTGCCCATGATCAATGTGGGTACTAGTATTGTTCTGTCTTTAGTACTAACATTGAAATCAAGAGACTTCAGTTTTCTATGTATGGTGACAGGAAAGGGACCAGTTCTGAATCAGGTACCAAGAGAAGCATATCTACACATTACTCTTAACCCTTTTAAAAAAATCTTTGTAAAGTAAATTTTATTTATTTATTTATTTATTTATTTATTTATTTTCAGGTTAAGCAAACTATGTTTCTCAATGTCAGAGATTTATTTGTGAGTGTCAGGGCAGAGATATTTCTACTTCACAGTTTGTATGTCCCTTTACTACTGTCCTTAGAATTGGTGCTCAGATACAATATAGTGAAAAACTGCTTCACAGCATATATACATTGCTTAAGCCTGAATCTCGTCATCTACTTTGCATATGCTTTTATCAACAGTAATAGGTTAAGTTCCTTGAGTAAAAAAATGCTTTTAAAGGTCAGTTCTCTTTTAGTCTCCTAGCATTTGAACTTGACTTCTAAGCCTTCTAGCTCCAGGTATTCCTCTTCCTCAGCACATTATTTAGAATACAATTTTAATTTTTGATTGTTCTTGTTAAGTCACCCTCCTACTGTTTATGGGCTGGCTTATTCATTCACGATATGAATGGATATTTTTATCAATTGGTTTTACTAGGTGTGAAATTCACCAGGTATACACTGCTAATCCTTTTCTGTTTTAGGTTTGATGGGAACTTTAATACCAATGTATCAAGAACAGTGAGTTGTGATCGACTCTCTACAACTGTGAACAGCCGAGCCTTCAACCCAGGACGAGACTTAAATTCAGGTCAGTATTTGCTTTTTCATTTCCTGTGCCCCACATATTCACATTGAACAAATGGACTGCCTCAAATATTATTGTTTCCGTTTTAAAGAAAAATATCATCTACTTAATTGTATATGTTTCTTGAGAATGTTAATTCTGTAGGAAAGAAGGGAAGTCTATCAAGCAGGCATATATTAAGCATGTATTGTACAACCATATATATGGAAGATGCCAAGTACTGAGCCAGGCTCCTTGATACACCTTATCATTCCATGGAACTTTTACATTCTTTATTTTAAAGGTCATGTCAGTGAGCCAGCTATTGTAATAATAGGAGGTGTTCACTTTTATTTGCATCTTCTGTCTGAAATCTTTGTGTTTGTCTTAGGGTTCTGTAGATGAACAATGAAGGGTTGTCTACCAGCAGAGTCAGCACCATTACACTATAGGCTGAGATTGCATTTGCTTCTTTATCTCACTGGAACTTCACTATAGGCAGTGGTGGTAGCTCATAGGAACTCTGTTGATATAGCAGCTCCCAATTCCAAAGTATCAAGATACCTCTTCTGTTTTGTGCTTGAAGTTTTCTCCTGTTCCTTGTGTGCCTGTGCATGTTTGTTGGAAGATCTCAAGACCTGGAGGCTTCCCCACTGAAAAACTGGGACGACTTTCAGAAATAACAGCAGCCTCAAGTTTCAGATTTTACCGAGACCCAACGTAAGCCTTTACGTTGCTGGGAAGCGGACGGATCTGATCCTTTAGCATGAAGGCCTACATTTCCCAAACACCAGGACCCTCAAAGACACATAAAACTCAAGAGAGAAGCCAGAAGAACAGAATATTTACTTATAGGACCCCATCCAAGCTCTGCCTGGGGGAGAGATTGTAGTCTTTGTGAATTGTATACACAAACCAGGGAGTCTGTTGGGTCTAAAAAGAAAGAGTTGTACATTTTGAGCTTCTTTGGGGATAATGAAACTATAACTGCTAGATAAATGATCCAGCCTTCCTCTGCCAAGCACGTACTCCGAGCCAATGCACATCACATATTCAATCATTTTTATTTGGCCAGAGAGTCTGGAAGTCTTCTGGAGCAGGTGAGGTTTACTGCCACACAGGAAGTTAAATGAGACTAGTTTTTCAAAGGCGTGGAGTAGAAGAAGAAGGTCAACTGTGGAAGATTGCACAGTTGACACGGGCTGCAGAGCCGGCACCCGATTCTCAGTGCTTCTCCTCATGAGTGCTCAGCAGCAGCACAGGACATGTTGCAATAGCAGCCTGTGAGTAGAGTCAGGTGCATGTCTCCCCCCAAAACACACAGAGCAGCTTAGCATTGTCTGTGATTCAAAAGCCTTAAAAGTCACACTGACTTGAGAGGTTCCCACTAGAACTAGTAAAGAAAAATAGGACAGTATCTCTTTAAGACCTAGAGACCCATTTCATAATTTTAATAGTTATCGTTTGAGGATGGTGGAGTAGTCTTAATTTCAATCTGAATATATGTTGTTGTTGTTGTTGTTGTTGTTACAATCAAGAAGAGATAAATAAAATGAGGGAATTACAGATTACAATAGCCCCTCAGGTTAGTTCTATGATATTTTCAGTGGACACAAAAATCCGCAGGAGCTTAAGTCCTTATAAAATAGCGTGACATTTACATATACTATTTGTGCTTCCTCACACATTCTTTAAATCATCTCCAGATTACTTATAATACCTAATATCATGCAAATGGTATGTAAATGGTTGGCACACTGTGTTCTTTGGGGAATAACAAGCAAAGGTCTACATCATTTGCACACTCAGGTGTTTCCATACATTTTCAAGCTGCTGTTGGTTGAATGCATAGAGGTTTTTATGCCTTTTAAGTAGACAGTGCCTTTGTTAACATGTCTCTGATCATAGATCCTCAGGCTAATGTGGAGTTTCTAAGGAGAGTTCATTACTTCCTGGCTCTGTGGTTGGAACTAGAAAGGACGGGCTCAGCCTGGGAGGATTACTTATAGAAAAAAGTACTCGCCACACAAGCAGGAGGACCTGAGTTTGAATCCCCTGAACCTACATGCAGTCGAGTGGGGTCATATATATCTAGAGGCCTAAGCTAGATGGGAGGTAGAAATAGAATCTCTTGAAGTTCATAGGTCAGGTAGCCTGGTATACATAGCAACATCCAATGAAAAGATATCCCTTCTCAAAGAAGGTAGGACAACAGGACTGACACCTAAGGCTGTCCTTGTGACTTCTATGTGTGCTGTGGCTCATGCACATCTATCTACACTTACATGCATACATACATACATGCTATTTATGTACACATACAAGGGAAAACTGGGGAAGAATGAGAGTGGTTCATGCACACAGGAAGTTATGGAGCCTAGAATGATACTCCGTTGCCTCCGCTAGAGCCTCCTGCCTCAGTGAAGGACCAAGCTTTGGTAGATCAGGGAGCAGCCACAGCCAGGGTGTCACTCCATTTTCTTACCATCTTTTATCTATTCATGGTTTCTGACAGTGAGCTGATTGTTGGGACCTAGCCCCCTCATTAATAATAACAGCACCATGTCTTTTTCTTACTGAATAATACAGAAGCAATTTTTCCAACTCATTGCCACCTAGCCACTAGCTAAAATAAATATACGCTGCACTTTATTCAATAAGAACTTATTAAATGCCCCAACGCATGGTAAATACTTGGCCAGAAGGTATAAACAGAACAAAGAGCTTATTTAGAGATTGGGAGTTGCAGATTACAAACAAATAGACAAGAAATGTATACCAAGTGATGGTAAATACTATTTTGTTTTGTCTATATCCTTCTCCCCCACCCCTACACACACACACACACACACACACACACACACACATACACACACACACACACACATACACACACACACACACACACACACACACACACACACACACACACACACATCCCGAAAGCTTAGGCCATGAGACTCTACCCTCATAAATGGATTAATGGCAATTATCAAAAAGCTCGAGTAGAACCTCTTGCTGTCTCTCACCTGCATGACATCAACTGCCATGCTGTAATTCAGCAATCTCTCAGTCTTAAACTCCCCAATCTCCAAGATGCCTCTGCACTCAGTGTGTGGTATTCTGTTACGGGAGCACAAAATACATTCAAGCACGCCTCACCAGGCAGACATAACTTGGAGATGAAGCCTAGGGAACTCTGATGTTTGGAGCTTCGGGACTCTACGCTTTTATGTAGGGGCTCATTTGATGAGATCTGAATAAGTAGGGCTTACAGATCATGGACATAAGTGAAGGAAAGGCTTTGAATTTTGTTTATGCTCAAAAACTACAGAACTGCCAGTGTGGCTGTGGTAGGGCCTAGGGGCATGGGCATAGAACAGAACATTAGGTCAGATGGTTTGGGACCAAATCCTGATAATCCTTGATCCATCAGCCATTCATTATAGGACTTCAGCTACTGCTCTGAATGCAGTAGAGGGCATATGGGGAAGGGATGGGTAGAATATGAATCAAGAATGGAATCGGGTCTCTAGTAAGAGTAAAGTTTTAGGTGATAGCGGACACATCAAGTCTGGAGTCTAGGGACAGGGACAGAATATATTTTTGAATTTGGAATTCATTGTGTCTCGCTAGCACCTGTATTGTATGATTATAATCATGTAGTAGGCAACTAGGGGAGAAACGTACCCTAAGAAAAGAATCTTACGGTCTCTTGTCACTCAGAGGACTCTGAGCAAGAAGGAATCAGGAAAGGAATTAGAAAAAAGATAGTCTAGGGGTGGGTGGGGTTGGAAGTCAAGGGTATCTTCCGGAAACAAGTTACAAGTTGTTTCAGGACAGACTAGAGAACAGCTGTGTTGAGTTTCTCAGGTTGAGCAAGGGTTAGAAAGACAGCCATAGGAGTTGGTGGCAGGCCAGGAGTTTATGGAACAGTATGACAGAGTAAGATGAGAGGCAGGTCCTGGAGGGGTCAGGCTTTCAGGAATGAGGCAAAGGAATTAGAGACAGTTCTTATATGAACTCCTGAGGTTTGCTTAGAAAAGAATAGTGGTGGGTTATAAGCATCAAGGGGATTTTCTAAGTTGAGAAAAATTGCAGCACATTTGAGTTTGGTGATGCAGAGCAGAGATTGTGACCAGAGTCTCCTCTGTGCGAGGTACAAGATGCAGAATGAAGAGATTTCACTGTAGAAAGAGAGTGAAGGAAGAGCAAGTGTATAGAATGATAGATAATCAGAGGGTCTGGAACTTTGGGATGTTCCCTTGTTGCAGTTAGAATAGGTGTGGCCCCCACAGACTCATGGGCTTGGCCCATAGGGAGTGGCACTATTAGGAGGTATATGGCCTTGTTGGAAGAAGTGTGTCACCGTCAAGGTAGGATTCCAGGTCTCCTATGCTCAAGCTACACCCAGTGTGACAGACTCTCCCTGTTGCCTTTGGATCAAAATGTAGGACTCTCGGCTCCTCCAGCACCATGTTTGCTTGCACATTGACATGATGATAATGGACTGAACCTCTGAAACTGTAAGCCAGCCCCAATTAAATGTTTTCTTCTAAAAGAGTTGCCTTGGCCATGATGTCTCTTCCCAGCAATGAAACCCTAACTAAGACACCTTCCAAGTGAATCTTTCTTCTTATGAAGCCAGATCACACAGTGGAAATCAGAGAGTGGAAATCCCAGAGAGTCTGCTGTTCTGGGATTACCTTCCTTTACTGGTGTTGGAGTAAAACTCAGTTAGATAAGTCATCAGCCATCCCTTCAAGGGCTGGGGGTGTAGCTCAGGAGCCGTGCCCTTGCCAAGTTCCAGGCACTGGGTGGAGCCTCAGCATTCCTACAAAATGCTGTTTCATTCACCGTTTGCTTGCTAAGGGATGTGTAAGAGGGTCTGAAAACCAGGGTGGAGGTTGGACATAAGTTGGAACTACTGAAGACTAGATCTTGATGTCTGGTCATTCTTAGAGCATGTCTCAAGTAGATCCTACTGCCTGGCTAGGGTTGTTCTCAGCATAGTTGGCACAGCTCAATTTACAAGCAGCTTTTAGCAATATTTAGGTATTTAAGCGCTGGCTGGCTTGCATTTGAAGTTTTGTGACATTCTACCAGGTGGTGGCTGCGTCCCAAAGTCCACATACTTGAGCACTTATTTGTAACATGAGAGGCGTGGTAGAGGGTGAAGGGCAACCTCAAAGTTCCCCCCTTTCCTCCTTCTGCAGCCCATGCCCCTTTTCAGAACAGAATTAATGTGCTCTGTAGGCTATCACATGTCTGATATTTACATCTGTAAGATGTCCAGCCCCAGGCCCTTTCAGACTGTATATAATCCATCAATGGGCTCCTAATTGATAACACAGTTTCAGATTGCCTTTCAGACTAGCTAGAAATAGGCTCACATAAATTATAAACCATTCTTAGATTTATTTATTCAAAACTAGGTCATATATCCTCCATCCAACACATATGTGCATTCTTTTCCTTAGAACAACCCTTGCCAGATCTCTACTTTCTAAATTGACCACTTGTTCCTGATTCCATTCAAATAACTGAAGTTTGACAGCACATGTGTTATATTACGGTGCTTTCCTGCTTTTATCTCTAGTTTCTCACTCGTTTTTTTTTTTTCCTTTCAAATTCCTGCTGAGCTATTTTCTTGTGCGTGGCCTCATCTCTAAAGAGAGATTATTTGAAGAGTCCAAGGAAGGTTGCCTCTTGCTCTCTTGAGTCGTGCAGCTGAGCCGAGAGCCGAAGTAGGTGTTGGTCTTACCGAATGGAAGAGTCTCTGGACTTCATTGTGTTTGATTTAAAGAGCATTTGAAGTTGCAAACTCCGATCTTGGGAACAGTGTAGTCTTCAATAAGATACAGGATTGACAGGGTGCAAGGGGCATTGAGAAATCATTAGAGAGAATGCCGCGTGCAGGAGATACAGGTGGGCTTCAGAGCCTGTGGGCCCCAGAGGCTGAAGATTCTCCTCACTTTGCTGACTTCCTTCAGTGGTCAGTGACAATGACTCCCTGTGTGCTGTGGCCTTTTTTCTGTCCTTGCTAATACAGATGGCCCTAGCTCCCAGTGACTTGACCTTACAGTCTTTTTTTTTTTTTTTTTTGTGGTATTATGGCACTACAGAGTTTAAATGCAGACAGTAGACGCCCCTGGATTTGGGGTCTTTTCTCCAGCAGCAGTATGCAATGCGATGTTCTTTCCTCATGCTGCACAATGGCTGAGAGCTGCCGCTCCCAGCCAGACTATAACTTTCTCTGAGGAGAAAAAAAAAAACATGAATTCTACCTTTACTGAGTTCCTGAGCCTAGGTATGCCATCAGATTACAGTGGGTTTGTTAAGACCTGACCTTATCATAAATCAAGACACATCTGTACCATAAAAACTGTACCATAGATAACCATTAGCAGGCTAGAAGCTTGCTTAGTAGTTACAAGGCCCTGGGTTCTGTCTCTACCACAATGCATAAATTAATTAGTCAGTCATTAGCAGATTGCTCCTGGTAACTATGTAGTGAAAACCCTGCATTCTCTCTACAAGAACTTCTAAGGTCTAGTAGATCACGCACAAGTCTAGATTTTTGAGAGTCTATGATTTGATTTTTATTCATCAGATGTAAAACACAGGGTCCTTTTTCTTTTTTAAGGTTTATTAATTTATTATATGTAAGTATACTATTGCTGTTTTCAGAAAAACCAGAAGAGGGCATCAGATCTCATTACAGATGGTTTTGAGCCACCATGTGGTTGCTGGAATTTGAACTCATGACCTTTGGAAGAGCAGTCAGTGCTCTTACCTGCTGAGTACCCCTCCTCCAGCCCAGGGTCCTATTCTTAACCCCAATTTTCCTTTCAAAATGTTACTGAAAGTTTTTTAGCTTCTCATGACAAGCCTATACATGTAAATACATTGTAAATACAAAAACTAAATACCTGCTGAGATAATTTTATCGAAGAAAGCTTTATTTTGGCCCATGAGTCCATCATCGTAGTAAAAGCCACAGTAGAGCAGCTCTGGACCTGGGGCAGGAACATATGATGTCTTCACGAGGTGGACCAGAAGTCAAGTGTATAGGCTAGAAAGAGGTGCCTGTGTAACCTTCAAAAGCTCACTCCTAGGCACCTCCTAAAGGCTCCAAATTTTCCCAAGCCAGGATGTTCTTTTCTTGTTTGCTTGTTTGAGACATGATCTCACTATGTAGCCCCATCTGATTTTATATTCACAGAGATCCACCTGCCTTAGCCTCCCACCTCTGCCTCTACCTCTGCCTCTGTTGTGATTAAAGGTGTGAACCACCGTGCCCAGACAGGATCATTTGTAAGCCATTAGCTGACATTTTAAAAATGTAACATGAAGACCAGAGCCTGCTAGAGTATAATATATGATATATTAGTGATGTATTTGATTATGATGGACAGAACCTGCCTTTTTAACTTAGCAAATATAACCTAAAACCTCTTGTGCACTTGTATATACATTTTTTGTAAAGATTTATTTACTGTTTGTAAGTAGACTGTGACTGTCTTCAGACACTCCAGAAGAGGGCGGCTGATCTCATTATGGATGGTTGTGAGCCACCATGTGGTTGCTAGAATTTGAACTCATGACCTTTGGAAGAGCAGTCAGGGCTCTTAACCGCTGAGCCACCTCTCCAGCCCCCTTGTATATACATTTTCACAGCACTGTAGTAATGGTTATATAATGGACTAGCCAGTCTCCTCCAAGCCAACCTTCAGACTACTGTGCTTTATCACTGCATCTCAAGTGCTGAGTGGGACCCAAGGCTTGACCACCTTGCAGCAGTTGACATAGAAACTTTACTGTTAAAGCCCTTCTTCAGTTTCTGTAAAATCATCCTACACTACCATCCCTGCCTCTTTGTTCTTTCCCCTTGTTTCCCTGTGGATTCTAAGGTTGATTCAGACCTCCAGCCCCAGCCCACGGCTGATTTTACTTACTGAACAGATTCCACTTTATTTCTGGGAGATTGTCTCTTCATGGTCCCCTTTTGACTGTTATGTTACACCCCGACCCCCATACACACACACACACACACACACACACACACACACACACACAAAAACACTTTTTTCCTGAGTCAGCTTATTTTACTTCATATAATGATTTTCAGTTACATTCAACTTCCTAAACATATGATTTCATTCTTTACAACTAAAAAGTCTTAGAGAGAGTGTGTGTGTGTATGTATGTATGTATGTATGTGTATATGTGTGTGTATGCACGCATGCATTTCCTTTCCCTACTCGTCTTCTGCTAGATACCTGGGCTGGTTGTAATAACATAGCAGTAACTATGGATGTGCATGTATCTCTGTGGAAGGCTGACTTAAGGTGCTTCAGGTATATATACCTAAGAGTGGTGATAGCTGGGTCATACGCTTCCTTACAGAACCTCTAAAGCTGGTTTCCATAGTAACTGTACCAGTGTTCGTTCTTCTTCTGGGGCCGGAGAGATGGCTCAATGCTAAGAGCACTGGTTGCTCCTCCAGAGGACCCAGGTTTAATTCCCAGCACCTACGTGACCGAACCATCTGTAACTCCAGTTTCTGCGGATAGGATCCTCTTATGAACTTTGAAGGTGACAGGCACACATGTGGTACATAGACATGTGTGCAAACAAAACATTCATCTACATAAAATAAATCTGAAAAGAAAAAATTATGAGATTTCTTATCAATAATTTAAAAAGAAAAGTTCTCTTTCCCCCACATCCTGACTAGCATTTGTTTGTTTCCTTGATGATAGCCATTCTAAGTGTGGTAAGATGTGATTTAAAAGCAGTGTTAATTTGCATTTCCTAGCTGGCTAAGGATGTTGAGCAATTTTCCAAATATTTAGTCCTCTTAATTGTCACATTGGCTTGTGACCTTCATTGAAGGGGAAATTTGGTTCTGACTCTGAGTGTCTTCTATGTTCTGACTCTACGGACCCACCAATCCCCAGTAATGAGGCAGAGACTTTTCATTATTTATGAAAACTTAGGCCTTATAGCTTAGGCTTTTTCCAACCAGCTCCTCAGTCCCCTATATCTGAAGTCCACCTTGTCTAGCTGGCGAATTCCCTCCATATCTACCCCACTACCTGCCAATTCTTTGCCAGAGTTCCTATCTCTGCCTGGATGGCCTGCCTTTCCTCTCCTGCCCTGAGATGGGCCATCAGCTCTTTATTAAACCAATCAGAAGGTGATGGGGAAGAATATTTACAAAACACTAAGACAGATGATGCTTCCTGAGGATCTCTATCCCCTCTCTAGAGGAATAATTACAGTTGAAGCCTCCTAAAACACTCCCTGGTTGTTTCCTCTTTCAGATTTCTTGCACACATACTGAATGTTTTGAAAACACTCAAGCTCCCCTTCTCAGACTTCTTTGATGCCCCCCTTTCCTCCATGATGGGTGGGAGCCTTTCACTCCTATCTTCATCCCCTTTTTCCTAAAACCTGTGAACTCTAACCTTAGCGAATCCTTTTCAATTCTTCAATCCCTCCAGTCTCTTCAGTTCCTATCACTCCTCTGTACTTTTGTTTTTTATGAGAGTTCTACCTACAAGACAAGGTCCACCCTCTCTGATATGTAAAGCCACCCCTTGTTCTGAAGGATTTGAATCTCTGCCACCTCGTCTGACACTCTTAGGTAAACGAGGTTTTTGTAGCTGTAGATTTGGTTTCCCAGGAACTCAACTCTGAGGTAGACACAAGCAGTTGATGAGTAGAAGAAGGAAAGCAGAATTACACTGTGTAAGAAGGTCGGCTTCTTCACAGCCACAGCACTGCCTTTTGTCAACACCAGGACATCCTAGAAGTCAGGATGCCCTTCGAAATTCTGTTGCTTCAGTTGCCATTTTTTTTTCTCATAATGTTAGAGTTCATTCTTACAATAGAACGAATGTTAAGCTTTTATACTGGACATCTCCTTTGTAAAATAGAGGCTTTCCTGTCAACCCTAGGCTCCCAGAAATAACAGCTCTGTGTGACTCAAAATATTTTTATAAACACCTTGACCATAAACTTTCATTTACTCTGATCTAAGTTCTGCCACATGGATGTTTACCTCAGCTCAGCTCCCAAGTTTCTGTCTTCCTTCCTCTTCCTGGGTGAATCTTTCCATGCCTAGCTCTATCCCAGAATCCTCTCTGCCTACCGGATGTTCCACCTACTGTTCTAGCCCATAGGATTTTTATTGACAGGTGGCACATCCAACAGTACATGGAGATTCTCTCCACACTCCTTGACTCTGTTCTTACCCAGTGCAGTACCTTTCCTGCAGCAAGCATACAAATTAATCCTTGTTGAATGAAAGGAGCTAGGATTGTCTGTGCCCTTGTTTTCTTGTCTTTATGATAGGTATCAAAGTTATTCTTCTATTGATATGAGGGGATGCCATGACCAAGGCAGCTTATAGAAGTAAGCAGCTATAGAAGTAATTGGGGGCTTGCTTACAGTTTCAGAGGTGAGTCCATAGTCATTATGGCAGGGAGTACTGCAGTAAGCGGGCAGGGATGACACTGGACCAGTAGCTAAGAACTTACATCCTGGCAGCAGGCAGAGAGGGAGGTAAACAAGGAGAGGCTGGGTCTGGCATGGGCTTTTTGAACCTCAAAGCTCACCCCCAGTGACATAACTCCTCCAACAAGGCCATACCTACTAATCCTTCCTAGGCAGTGCAACAAGTGAGAACCAAATATTCAAATATGTGAACCTACAGATCAATTCTCATTCAAATCACCACAGTAGGCTAACCAAGGCTTTTGAAGAACCTCAGTGGAAAATGATTGTGGTTTCCTATCAGGTAGCTCTGGCTTCCAGGGCTTACCAGTAAACCCTTGCAGAGAATTTTTCCCCATTCTGAAAATGACACAGTTTCCACAGAAGAGTAATGGCATTCACAAAATGATCTTACTTCTTCAGTAGATCCCATTCTGTACATGACAGTCTAGAGTAGTCAGCTCTTATAAACTGAAATAGCAAGTGTCTAACCGTTGTATGCTAGTTATGGTCTCCTACCCCAAAACACCAAGGTTGAGATGTTTCTCCATCTCTTCCCATGACTTGATATTTGAAATTCCTACTCACCCAGTCTCTCTGGCTCATTTTTCAAAATTCAGTTAAGAGCAGCTTCATTTCCTAAACCTGAGATCTAGAAATAGCCTCAGCTATTCATTCACTCCATGTTGTTTGTAAGGACTTCTCATGGGGGATAGTTTTAAGTTAGGTACAGCACTAGACATTAATGTTAGTGGCTTCAGAGAGCTCACATTCTTGTGTGTATGTTAATATTGTTGGGCGGGAGGACAGGAGAAAAAGCCACAGTCAAGAACAAAGCCCCAGGTCCCAGCTTTGAACTAGGTCGTAAAAGAGAACAGGAATTATTCAGGTGTTGGTGATACGGTTATGGCATGCTCTGGAAGCTAAAAACATGTGCAGTCAAGATGGGCCACTGTTTCTAAGGTTGGCTGAGCCATATTTTAATAGAAGAGTTTAGGTTAGGATTGGTTTGGGTGTGTGTGTGTGTGTGTGTGTGTGTGTGTGTGTGTATGTGTTTTAACTTTGAAGCCAAGAAACTGGCAGATTTAAGTTGGGAGAGGTAGGAACTTTGTGAAGAATGAGAAGAAAAAACTAGAGTGGACAATTAAGTAGAACTTGGGAGGGGAACTGGCAGTACTGGAAGATGGACAGGCTTGGTGGAGACTTCCCTTTGAAGTTACTTGACTTAGAAAAATCAAATCCATGAGAACTGAGAATACAAGAAGGCACCACTAATGTTAATTAATGTATTTGTTAAAGCTAATCAGTCTAGGAAAACCAAAAACCAGGTAGGATAACAGAAGTATAATGTTGAATTATATGACCCACATAGCTAACCATCGAAGTCCCAATAGGTAGTTTGTTTAAAGTAAACAAAACTCATTGTTGCTCCTCAACCCAAGAGATTCAGGACATTGGCACAGTGAAGGTTGGGGTCCTATAGGTTTCAGAAATTGGTTGTGTCGATCAGCCAGGCTTGAGAACCACAGTTTTGTTACTTTTTAAAATGTCCACCATGACTACATGGAGAGCACCTAGGCACGTGTCCTCTGGGAGAGGAAGGAAGAATGAACATTTGTGATTTTGGACTGCCCCCAGACTTTATTGTAGTTTTCGAAGTCTTGAATGAACTAAGGACAGACGGGTTATTTCTTCCCCATATGTTTAACTAGAATGGATGAAAAACCCCTGAATTTGGAACAGAATCCGATTTGAGTTTGTCCTGTCCTTCGTATTGAGCTAAAATGTATGGGAGGAGAGAGGAAAAGATCATAAGATTGACCCTAGAACCAAATGTAGACAGCTGACATTAATGGCAAGACCATTGGGTTCCAAGGTCTGAGTCCCATTCAGCATTCAAGATTGAATGTCACTCTTTGCTTCCTGAACCACTTAGCTATAGATAAGGAGTCTCTTTAGTAACTTCAATATTAAGTCCCTTCCTAGCAATGTACTTGGAACTTTTAATCTCTTCGTGTTTTGGTTTCTAGAATAGGCCTGATTGGTGGGTGAAAGATCTGAGGTATCATATGTAAAGGAATGACTAAGTACCAGGTACATGTCCAGGCACCTGATATACGCATCCTCCTGGAGCTGCATGAACAGAATTAAGGCCCTGACGTAGACCATCCAAAGTACATGGTCAAACAGGGCTCAGGAGTAGGAGCCGCAGATGTGCAGTCAGGTAGAATGACCAATGCCAGAGCTTTATTTGGAGTCCTCAAAATGTTAATTTGTTTCATTACTCATAGGGTTTTTTTTTTTTTTTTTTTTTTTGCTGTTTCATGGGCTATTACTGAGGCGTGCTATGTACAATCTGGTCTGTCTATGGAGCCTGTGCATGCTTGTATCTCTGAGCTTAAAACAGCTTTTTGTTTTCTATTTGGCAGGCTATGGGAAGCAGGGGATGTGGTATATTTGCCTGGGTGGTCTAGAGTTACATATCAGAAAACCTAGAGTTCTTTAGGTGGGAGACAAGCTTTCTACTACGAATACTTTCCTTTTATACTTAATTGCTGTTGGGTAAATATCGTGGAACAGACAAAAGTTACAGCCCAATTCAATTTTTTTTTTTTTTTTTGAGACAGGATTTCTCTGTATAGAGCTGGGTCTGGGTCTGCCCCACCTCTGTCCCCTGAGTGTTGAGATTAAAGGCATACAACACCACTACCCAGTTTACACCCCAACTCTTAAGGGTTTTGTAACCCACGTCTTTCCTAATCCATTGAAAACTGATAGTAGAGGAATTGAGGGGCAGAGGTGATTTCGCTTTAGCTGCAGAGACTGGTGGTAGAAGACTCATAAGTTAAATGCAATAGTCACATTTGAGGAGATGGAAATCTGGGCTCCATATGTTGCAATGATTTACAAGGAGTTAGTACTGTCTACGTTGGTGACCTCGGGAGTCAGTAAATGGGGAGTAAGGAAATGGGGAAAAAGGAAAAGTACAACATTTCTGCTGCTCGTCTGACCACAGTTTGCATGCTGTAGTAAGAAACAACACAACAACGAAACAAAAACCCAAACCAGCCAGCTGTGCTGGTGCACTCCTTAATCCCTGCATGTGGAGGCAGGGGCAGGTAGGTGGATCTCTGAGCTCACTCTACCATAGTCTACAGAGTGAATTCCAGAGTAGACCAAAAACCGGAAAAACAAACCATTGCTAGTCGGTCTTTGCTTAGAATTTGCACAGGAAGATGTCAACTGTGCAAAAGCCCTTACTCAGCTAGTGGTCAAGTCCATAGTTTTCTATAAGACATGTTTCCACTTCCTGATTTTCTTTGTTTGCATTTTGTAATGCAGAAATCCAGTTGCTCCACATTCAGGGTCCTTACCAGATGGATGCCTTGGGCAAGAATGTGCTAGCATGAGGAGGCACTGGAGACCTCACCCTGAAGCCTCTCGATGCTACAGTCAGAAAGCTGCCCTTTGTGTGACCTACAGAAGCAAGATTTAGTTAATACTTGAAAGGCAAGAGGGAGGGAAGAAAATAAGGAGACTTGGAGATCAGAACTTACCTCCTAGATTTAGGACTGAATGGTCCTGGTAAATCCATTTCACCTACCACTGTTTTCGTTTTCTCCTTGTAAAAGGACATTATTTGAATGTATAAAAGGCTTTGTTATAACAAAGAATGTCTAGAACATTGACTGAACCATTATTATAATTTTTGTCTTAATTCCCATCTCATCTTGTTACTGATTGTCACCTGGAGTTGGGTTCATCTTATCAATCTTTTATCATGGGCTTTTGACATTTTAATTTCTAGAAGTGTTTTGATCTTGTCTGAGATACTATAATCTCCTGTCAACCTGAAATAAAACCAACTTAGGAAGTGGTGAGAACCCGGAGGTGTTCTGCCCGAGTATACCACTCCTTAGAAGTCGTTTTCTTTTTTGTTTGTTCATTTTTCGGTATTGTCAACTCTTGCAAACCAGAGGCTAGAGTCCTCTGGGAATAGGGAACATCAGGGGAGGGATTGTTTCTGTAAGATTGGCCTGTAGGAAAGCCTGGGGTGCTTTCTTGATTAGCGATTGATAAGAGAAGACCCAACCCACTGTGTGTGTATGATGCCACCCTTGGGCAGATGTTCCAGGGATGTGTTAAGCTAGCAAACTGAGCAATTCATGGAGAACAAGCTAGTCTGCTTCAGGTCTGACCTCCAGGCCCCCACCTTGGCTGGATTAGGTGATGTACTGTGGTCTCTACATGTAAAACAAATATACCCTTTTCTCTCCAAGATGCTTTTATGTTTTTGGTCATGGTCTTTATCCCAGATATGTACGTGTGTGTGTGTGTGTGTGTGTGTGTGTGTGTGTGTGTGTGTGTACACTATGTATGTATATACATCGACTGTGAGCCAAAACAAAATATCTTTCCAAGTAGGCCTGCATGTATGTATGTATGTATGTATGTATGTATGTATGTATGTATGTATAAAGAACTAGTGCAGAGATCCACTTCATAATAGTGGTCCTGAAGCAATCTGCTTAGGGAAAATCCTTTGTAAACAAATTTCTAAAGAGGATACTTTGTCTTAGAGTCAGGACTTCTAATTTGTTGTTCCCACAGATCCTCTCCCCATTCGAGAAGCTCTTGGGTAGGAGTGTGGTATTCATGAACTTGGATGTCAAATAAACTAGAGCTTTATTTTCATTGGTTGCTAACCTAGTGTTACATCAAGGTAACAGTTCAAGTGTGTTTGCCATAGTGGTGACTTACCGGTCACCAAAGAAATCCTGGCTCTTTCTTGGTGTTAGGACATATGGCCAACTCAGATACGTATTTAACTTATCAAAGTGGACCTAGTTCTCCTAGCATCCCTCAGTCCCTCCCTGTCACAGGGTATGGCTTGTATACCCTACCACCTACCCTAAACTTCTCCAGCCCAGGGGGTGGACTGCCTTTCCCTATATAATCCAGCTATTTTGGTTACCAGTCCCTTCTGTCCACCCTTTCCCCTCTTAGTCCTCCCTCACATGGCTCAGGGTTATGTTCACTCCCAGACACCCGGGCCTATGCTCTCCCTTACTTATGATAAACTTTCTTCTCCATCATACCTAGGATCAGTTATGCTCTTCCTCCTTTTTCCTTTCTTCTTTTCACTCACTTCTCTTATACAATGGTCGATGAAGATGTTTTAGGAAAGCAAATTATGGAAGACTTTGGACTGCGCTAGTCTACTTTGTTACTATAGCTAAGTACTCAAGAGAGGCCTTCTTGGGAGGATATTTTTCTTTTGGCTCGCAGTGCTTGTCCATGTGTGGGCTTATAGCTGGTAAGGGCCTTTCCTCAGCAAAGTCCTAAAGCAACACAGGATGCCACATGGCAAAGGACAGGACACATTTATATGTGCTTGTATTCTGCTATGTGTCTCTCTTCCTCTCCTCTTTACACAGCCACTAATATTCAATTATGGGGCTCTACCCTAAGGACCTTAACTAGTACTCATCACCTCCAAAGGGCTCCACTTTTGAACCCCATAGTTGGGTTGAGTTTCTGTCTTCATATGTATCAGTAGAGATTGAATTTCAACACATGAACTCTTGGGAGAGTCGCTGTAACTGTAATGCAAGGAGGAGGCTATTCTAAAGAAGCACCGCTGCCCCTTGCCTCTAAGATTATTGAAGCAATAGGCCCCAAGAAATTGGTATTTCCCCAGTAATATCATGCTGGAATCTGGGTGCCAGCCAGAGGGAGAGCTTGTCTCCTGGACAATTGTCTCCCTGACAGTTGATCAACTTGCCAAGATAAATATGATCTGTAGGACCATATCTTGACAAGGACTACTTACCTGTACACATTTACATCTAAGGATGTTAGGGTCTGAACTTGGAAAAGCCACTAGGCTTCCATGTCCCTCTTCCCAAGGGAACCACATTGGAACTCCTATTGCATCTTTTATTATCCTAGTTACTTATTTGGCCTATTTGAGGTCACATGGCCAAACCTAGTTTGTTAGGGCTGTCAGAACCCACACTCTGACCCTAACTATGATAATAAAACTACTTCCAAATGGTAACAAAGACTACTACTAGACCCTTCTTAATGCATGAGCAAGAAAGTGTCTATATTGTGCTCTAAATCTGAATTTTGAAAAACCATCTCATTGAGATAGAAATGTAAAATTCTGTTGACCTTGAAGTTAATTTTCCAACCCTGAACTTAACACCTTTTATTTTAAAATAATAATATTTTATTTATTATTTTATGTATTTTCCTGCATGTATGTCTCTGTATCACATGTGTGCAGTGCCCTTTGAGGCCAGAAGAAGGTGGTGAATCCTCTGAGAACTAGAGTTACAGATGGTTGTAGGCAGCCTTGAGTGTGCTGGGAATTGAACTCACGTCTTCTGAAAGAGCAGCAAAAATAATCTCTCCAGCTACTCCTAAAAGTTCCCAAACACCCAGTCAAGGCAAAACTGAAAGACAAAAGTCGTAGGGGTAATTACACGTGGTGCTGGCCTGCCGCTGTTCTGCAGGGTTTTACCCAAATGTTTTTAGCTCCTAGGCTGGGGTCCTGCTTTTCCAGGCTCATGCTATTGCTTCTGTTATTACTTCATTACCTCATGAGATAAGAGCATTCTTTCCTGTGTAAGACCGCAGCCTGTGATGGCTCCTCCAGTCTAATAGCTGGGACTTACTTTTCTCTATCTTGCTCATCTAAATATTTCAATTAGATATCTTAATAAGTATAGCTGATATTTTAATACACCTGCTACAGTGTGCACTAATTCCATCTCAATCACTAGAAAGGAAGAATACCAATCTCCCTCCCTTTTTCAATCTCCCCGTCCTCTACATTTTGAAAACTAGCTGGAAATTCATTGTTGTTGCTGTTGTTGTGTTGAGACAGGGTCTCACTGTATAGCCCTGGCTGGCCTATCTCTGCCTCCCAAGTGCTGGTATTAAAGGCATGCGCTACTATGCTCAGCTGGAAATGTGTTCTTTTGTAAGTTCACAGACCTTGACATATTCTTTTCTGATTTCAGTGCAAAGGTGCTACACATTCTAAAGAAATCATACCTTGAACTTTAAACTTGGATCTTTCCTGGGCTGTGGATAGGCAGCATGAAGCATGATGTAGGGCAGCAGCAGGGATGTGCAGATGCCCCATCCGCCAAAGCTCCTCAGAGCAGCTAGCTATACACGCTGTAGAGTATACTGTATTGCCAGGGTCTCCCATTCCCTCTATCTTCCATTCAATGCATGTCTATGACATTTTCACCACTTTCTTTTATCTTGATTTTGCCCAAAAATTGGTTAATACAGGTGTTCTGCATACATTTAAGACAGGCTAATCTTGATTGTAGGTTGTGAATGCATTTAGCTTAGGATATGTCCATTTATTTGTGCAGTAAATCAATTGTAACTTGAGCACTGGTATTCACTTCCTGTTGACCGTCCTTGGTCTTTTTTTCCTCTTTTGGTTTTAAAGGGACTTTGTTAACACCTTCTCCAAATCTATCACTTTACAGATGAGAAAGCTGGACTCTCGTGAGGGACAGAAGCAGGGCACTTACTCAAGTCACAGATCACTTGTTCTAACAGTGCTTACTAAAAAAACTGGCCTATGGTGTGCTCTGAGAATATGACAGACAACCTTACTTAGGTTCCTGCCCTGGTGTAAATCACAGCTCTTTGGAGTGGGCAGGGTCAAAGGACTAGCTATAAAAATGGTCCACAGAATAGTACCAGGTTTTGCTGAGAAGCGCATATTGAATATGAGGATGCTGACTGAAGGCCATTGGGGAGTGCAGCCTCTGAGAAGTTGAAATTGAAGACAAAATTTGAATAATAACAAAGAGCCAACTGAATGGAGAAAAGTGTTATCCAGGCCTAAGGACCACCTTGGAAGAGGGCCTGGTTTATTTTTGGCAGTAAAAGCAATAGCTCTTGATGTACAGTGGACAGCAGGAAAGGAAACTGGAGAGAAGGAAGGGGCCTTTTAGAGTTTGGACTTAATAATAGATGCAGGACAGTGCGAAACCTTTGAAAGCAGGATATTCTGTATATTTTAAAAAGATGCTTTTTGAATACTCCCTGGAGAGTAATTTTAACGTCAGATGGCTTGACAGACTTAAAAGATGTGGCCTAATCTTGTGGCTTCTCATTCTGGGTCCATTCTGTGTTATCAGAGACTCCTTAGAAGAAATAAGTATCAACATGAGTTAAATAGAAGGTGCCATAAAGGGCTGGGCCTGTGTCCAAACCGCCTTCTTAGTCTTTCCCACATTAGTGATTATTAGTAAGGCTCACACCGCTAACCTGAGATAAACTCCCAAAAGGTTTTAGGTGTGTCTACTATTCAGCTTCTCAGTCTCATAGAGCCTCCATCTCTTATCTCAACTACTCTAGTTATTGTCTAATTTTGCTTCTGGCTGTTCCTGCTACAAGTATTATTTAGCAAGCCTTCTAGGCCACAGCACAGCTAAGCCAGCCCAGCCCATAGGTGAGTGGCAAACACTATGATACTGGCTTCCAGCTAGCACATGTCAGCTGCAACAGTTCAACAATTTGTTTCTTCCTAAATCTTTTTTCAGTTATAAAATCACTTTTGTTATACCTCACCCATTAATTTACATCCCATGTTTATCAACTAATAAAACTTATTATTTTAAGAAACGCCTGCACATGTATGTATTGATTCTGCCTCTAGAGAAATATACAGCATGCATATATCTGGCTACTAATTCATACATGTTTTGTTTGGCTTCACCTAGCTTTACTTTGTCTTTGCTTTATTTTCCAGTTCAAGTAACAGCCTTATCCTTAGAGTTTGAGAAAGTTCGTGTTGCCCCTGTAAAATGAGGATAAACGTGTATGTTCCCAGGGTAATTATAAAAGTTCACACATAGTATCTATGTGAAATTTCTATATGAAGTGCCATACCTATTAGCAAAACAGCTTTATTGAAGTATAACTGGTATTTGATAAATCTCAGGTTGAACATGTTCATTTTATACATTTGAGATGTCTAGACCAAAACCAAACCAAAAAAAAAAAAAAATCTTCCCATTAGCAGGCTTTTAATCTCATCATTTACCTATTAATTTCTGAACTTTTGTTTTATTTGTTTATTGTAGACAAAACTTTTACTTTTGGCTGGGCGGTGATGGCGCACGCCTTTAGTCTCAGCACTTGGGAGGCAGAGGTGGACGGATTTCTGAGTTTGAGGCCAGCCTGGTCTACAGAGTGAGTTCCAGGACAGCCAGGGATACACAGAGAAACCTTGTCTCGAAAAAACCAAGGTGGTGGTGGTGGGGAACACCTTTTACTTTTGAGATTAATATTATTTCATCATTTCTCCTTTGCTTTTCTTCCCTCTAAACTCTCCCATATACTTCTCCCAACTCTCTTTCAAATTTATGACTCCTTTTAAAAAGCTGCTGTTATGTGCACTCTGTGTGTGTGTGTGTGTGTGTGTGTGTGTGTGTGTGTGTGTGTGTGTGTGTGTTCCTGAATATTAGTCATATGTATGTTGTCAGAGCTGACCATTTGGTGTTAGAGAACCAACTGTGTGCTTTTCCTGAAGAAGACTATTTTTCTTACTCTCAGCATTCCTCAGGTGCCTGTAGTCCTTGGTGTAAGGTTGAGACAGCATAGGCTTTCCTCTGTCCACGTAGCCAGCATGTCTGCTGTTCAGTTCATGTTTAGACAGGTTGGTGAAGGTTCATAAGTGTAGCTTCTGACATTACTAAGAGACATGATCTTACAGAAAACTCCCCGATCCTCTGGCTCTTACAATCTTTCTGCCTCTTCTTCTGCAATGTTTCCTGAGCCTTAAGGACAAGACCATCTTCTAGATGGATCCATCAGGGCTGTGGTCCTGCATTTTACAACTCTGCATTTTAGTTAGTTGTGATTTTCTGTAGTGTTCTCTCTGTTGCGCAAAAAAAAAAAAAAAAAAAAAATATTTTCCTTGATGAAGATGGAAGATTTCATTTATCTTTTGAGTCTGAGGGAAAAGATTTAGAATATAGTTAAGGATGGTGCTGGCTTAAGGTGCTTCTCCAAGATCTGTAGCTTTGTTAGCCCTGATTAGTTGGCTAGGTTTTCAGTACCAGGGATGTCTTCCCTCCTGTTGAGTTGATTTTAAAGACAATTAGAAAGCTGTTAGTTACTGCCAAGGTATGCCTGCCACTTCTGCACCTGTAGGGACATGGCAGGCTGCTGTTGAGATTCATCCGTTTCTTAGCTGGGTAGGGCTGTCGGTGGCTTCCTTCTTTTAGAAATTGCATTGCACCATGAAAGCTAATCCTCAAAAAAGCATTCATTCCAGCTCATGGCCCTCTGGGCCCTGTTTCTGAAGTAAGTGCAGGGTGTCTTAGTTATGGTTGTGATTAAGTTAAAATTGCTTAAGGTAAGGTCGTGTCTTAATTAAGTTTACTATCGCTGTGATGAAAAACCATGACCGAAGCAACTTGGGGAGAGAAAGGTTTATTTGGTTTATACTTCCATATCACTGTTCATTTTGGAAGGAAGTCAGGCCAGGACCTTAAACATGGAGGTAGGAGCTGAGGCCATGCAGAGGCCGTGAAGGGGTGCTGGCTTGTTCCTCATGACTTGCTCAGCCTACTTTCTTGTAGAACCCAGGACCACCAGCCCAGGGGTGGCACCACCCACAAATGAAAACTCCTTTCAGCAATAGCTTATGGAGGCATCTTCTCAATGGAGGTTCCTTCCTTTCAGATGACTCTAGCTGTGTCACGTTGAAATAAAGTTAGCCAGTTCAGGGGGTAACCAAGGCAACAACAATAGGCTTTATTTTTGGAGGATGGAGTCCTTAGACAACCTTGCCCAACAACTCAGAAGAGGACTTTTCATGCCTGGTTTTGGATTTTGTTCAGTAGTCTTTTGCTCTTGCAAGGAGCATTTTCAGCCCAGATAAGAAAATTTCAGCCGGGCGGTGATGGCGCATGCCTTCAATCCCAGCATTTGGGAGGCAGAGGCAGGCCGATTTCTGAGTTCGAGGCCAGCCTGGTCTACAGAGTGAGTTCCAGGACAGCCAGGGCTACACAGAGAGACCCTGTCTAGAAAAACAAAAACAAAAACAAAATTCATTCAAACTCTAAATGTATATTTCTACAAAGAAATATATGTGTGTGTGTGTGTGTGTGTGTGTGTGTGTGTGTGTGTGTGTGTGTATTATGGTTTGTTTGTTTGTTTAGATAAATAGTTGATAATATGAGGTGGTTTTATTTGCAGACTGTCCCAACAAAGCGTTTATGCATGGAGAAGGTAGTGGCTGGCTTTGTAAAGCCTATTTAAAGTGATCAATGCTTCCACACTGATGTGGTCAGACTATCTCATTTTGGTTTAATTGACTTTAGCATTAAGAGAAAATGAGCTTTTAGAATGTATACAGCACATATGCACACCATGTCAACCTGTGTGCTACAAATAATTCTAAGAGAGCATGTGCCTGAACGTGGATGGAATGGGAAGCCAGGATCATAGATCTAGAAATGAGGCTCCTCCTCCGCAGTGGCTCTCAGCCTTCCTAACACTTCCTAACACTTCCTTTAATACAGTTCCTCATGTTGTAGTGATCCCCAACCATAAAACGATTTTCATTGCTACGTCATAACTGTAGTTTTGCTACTATTATGAATCGTCACGTAAATACTATGCTTTGTCAATGGTCTTCGGCAACTTCTGTGTAATGGTCAACCCCCAGGTTCAGAACCAGTGCTGTACAATGAACCTTAACAACAATCATGCTGATTGTAAGGTGGCAAGAGATAACTCCCTTCCCCCAACCCCAGGACTTCAGAGGATTCTGTATCTTCAAGCTTGGTTATCAACTTTAGAAAAGAATATTGATTTATTACCTCTTTAACACATGTGTGGGTGTGGGTGCTGATATGTATATGCATTATATGGACAGATACAAACCCTGCCTGCTAATAGTTTAAAGCCAGATACCATGCATCTGGGCCAATAGCTTGAGCCTGCCTTCCCCTCACGCACACCTTCCCACCACCCACCCCAGGACATTTTTCAACCCCCTCGAGGGTATAGGGCCCTGTGCTAAGTTAGATACCACCTCAAGTGGCCAGAGCATGCAGCTGATCCAAGCGTGGTGGGAAGCCCCTCTGGGTTACCTTCACAGTTAATAAGGCTCTCTTCACCTCTCCATCTCGGCCAGAGGGGGGCCTGCTTAGCTGTTCATACTCCGTAGTGATGGATTACCTCTAGGTCCTGGGGGTCTCATTACCCTCATATTCATCTTCCTCTGCTGGTACCAGATAATGGATGAAATGTAATTGTATGCCAAAGGACTCCTGAGAAGGAGAATTTGAGAACCCTTGCCTGCTGCACTCAATGCAAGAGTGATTGTGAGAATCCAGAATGATCTTTTGTGGTGAGACTAAATGTATCACGCGCTGTATGACTTCTGATTTATTTTTAAAACATTCCCCGTCCCATCGGCTCCCTTTTAATAGTTTCCTAGAGCCTGTTTATTGTTACAGATGTTACTTTTAAGTGAGGTCATCAAGCTTTCCTTTACTTCCAAAGGCAGTGTTTGCCTTTTTATTGCAGGGGTTGGTGGGGTTGCCTGGAGAACATTGCAAATATCAGATCAAGGTTAAGGCTTCAGGCCCCAGGAGGCGAGGAAGGAAGAGGTCTTTCTGCTTCTGCACACATTCACATCAGCCAGACGCCACCAGAGAGCATGCTCACTGCATCCTAAGGATGACCTTAACAAGGGCAAAGTGCCTGGCAAGAGGCAGAAACAGACTTCATAATCTCAGAGTGGCTTGAGTCATGTGCCCTTCTTGTTCAAAGTAAAACCTCGGGGCGTGTCACAAAAACTCGCTGAGCCCATTTCTTCGTGTGTCTTAGAGATAATAATTGCTATTGCTTGAATTTAGCAATATTATTTGGTTATGGGTCCTTGGCATGCATGTGGAGGCGATAGAAGAACAAAAGGCCAGTAATTGCTAAAAATAAACATGTTCAGAAATATATCAAATCCTGCATGTAGTATATTTTGTATAGCTTCGGGCAAGAACCTCCAACAAAATATGGCTTACTGATGATTTTCGTAAATATACTTTAATTGGCTTACAGACAAATTTGATCAGTTACATGCCTGCAGCTGCTTTCTTGCTATATTAACAGTAGTAAGTAATTTTATCAGATCATAATGCTCTGAACAGCCAGAATTTCTACTATGTGTCTTTCAGCAGAAGTTGATGCCAATATTCCAAAGGGGAAAACTGCCCCTTCATACCACAGAGATATGGGGATGTACAGGCATTCTACCACTCTCTTGTGTGCCTTTGGGTTCCTGTCATTCTGATTCAATTCCAATACCTGAAACTTTGTATACATGTTAAGGTTGACTTCCTTTGCTTGGAATTAAATGGCAAATTTCATCAGCAAAGAGCTCATGTTGGGACACCCTGCTCTGTTGCTAGACTGAAACCTTATTTTTCGTCGCATAACAAAGGTCTCAGGTATCCCTGAGGACCTATTCCTGGAAGTGGGGCTAGGTGACCAGTGGCACCATGCAGCTTTTCAAAGGCACAATCACATGTTATCCTAGCATGGTCTTCGAAAGTGAATCTCAGCATAAAATGAGAAGTTTATTGACCGGTGTTTTTCCTTTGTGATTTGAGTGTTTCCGGTGACAGGTAGAAACAGCTCTGATGCCCGACTGTGTCTCTGCATTCCAGTAATAAAGACAAAACTGACATTCTAATATTGATCGTGTATTTTAATTGCTGCCTTGTTAACTTTTGGGTTGCCACCCAACTGTTTGCCATTGCTCGGTCCTCAGAGAACGTATTGCCAGTGGCAGCAGCATGTATGCAAAGTAAATAGGCTTTAAACATGGTAAACCTCACTCAGTAGGAGTCTAGAGCCAACTAGAGTTACTCTGGGTTCATATATGTACTCATATATGCTAACTTATGCACAGATGGTATACACTTATTTACATCATCCTATGCATAGATATGTGGTTTTATACACTATCCCATACACAGATGGTATGTATGTGTTTATGTACTTTACCCTATGCACAGAGGATATGTGTTTATATCCTCCACCCTGTGCACAGATGATATGTGCTTATTATACACTGTATCCTATGACAAATTGGAGAGCTGACTTTGGCCTCTGGGATTCCCATCTTCCTAAATCAATATTTGCAAGGTGATACTACTCCTGTCTTCTCATGTCCCCATCCTTCCACACAGGCTGCATCTTGGGATAGACACTGTTTTAAGCAAACACCAAATGCAGAATCCACTGTGGTGTGTGCATGATACATCTCATTGTACGTGGTAGGTAGGAGGTACTTGTTACCAACCCGTTCTTATCGTCTGGTTGACCTTTCTTGTCTTTGGATGGCACCCCTAAACCTCATCTAAGCTGCTCATCAGATATTATGCTGATGAATTAGTAAAAGGCTCAGTGTATAGTCAGATCTCCCTCAACTAGTTTGTCTTAGGCAGTTCTGTTCTTGTGAGAGGCCAAGAATAAATGGAGAATTGATCAAAGTCTGGTGAGCATCAGGGTTATAGATGGAACAGTGGCCTGGAGGCAGCAGCACTCCAGAGCTGACACAAGAACTTAGGAATTCAATCCAGCCAGCATCTCGAAGCATCTTGTCAGGCCAGCCACGGGACTGAATGCTAAAGAGACATAGCAGGCCAGCCACTTGCCTTCTTTATGATGCTCTGGAGGAAGGGATACCTTCATGTGGCTGTCCTGTTATATCTTTAGATTGCCCACGTACTGTTGCTCACCATGTCCTCCCAGTCTTCATATCTCCACTTCAGAACATTAATAACCTTGATGCTAAGTGTGGCATACAAGCATAGTATTGTAATTACCTCATCCTTTTGTATTTGATACAGAATAATTAGCTGAAAAAATGTGAGAGTCAAAAGAGCTATGTTTGAGAAGCCTTTCCACCGGCCAGATGTGGATTCACATATATTCAAGAAATGCTCAGTGGATGTTCTATATCCATGACTCCAGGCTCTGGAGGGACAAGGTCACATTACTGCTGTTTGCACTTAAAATTGAACCCGGAGGGGAAAACATGTGAGCTGTGCTTACACGGACCAAGTGCAATAAAGAAACAACAAAATTTGCTGGGCTTACAAAAGCACTCTGTGTGGTGGTTTGAATAGGCTTGGCCCAGGGAGTGGCACTATTAGGCGGTGTGGCCTTGTTGAAGTAAGTGTAACCTTGTTGGAGGAAGTGTGTCACTGTGGGGTCGGGCGTTTAGACCCTCCTCCTAGCTGTCTGGAAGACAATAGTCTTCTCTTTGTCTTTGGAACAAGATGCCATACCTGCCTAGATGCTGCCAGGCTCCCACTTTGATGATAATGGACTGAACCTCTGAAAATGTAAGCTAGCCCCAGTTAAATGTTGTCCCTTACAAAAGTTGCCTTGGTTATGGTGTCTGTTCCCAGCAAGGAAATCCTGTAAGACACTCTGGACAACTATCTTTAAGCCCTCATCTCCTCATTTGCAACATGGAAATTAGACCACATATTGTATTTGATGTGCACATGTTAAATGCAATACCCTGAGAGCTACCGTGGGAGGTAAAGTCTACCGTTATTGGCAAGTCACATCTCAACTAGAGAAACAAATCCTTATCTGTGCCACGTGTATGCTCAGAGCTGCGTGTACACAGAGCTACGTGTATGCTCTCCGGATCACACCTCAAGCATCCCTGACTGCTCTGTCTTTTCCCACACTCCTCCCTCCACCGCACGCTGCTCTGTGCTCTGCTTCTGTCTCTCACTTGCCGGCATATTGGTCACTACAGTTAAGATGGGGTCTGCTCAACCTGATGGATGCTGCAGGGCATGGAACAGTGATCTGTGCAGAGGCAGATGGATAGTAAAGGATTGAGTTGTAAATGGAAGAGGGCAAAGGCACAGCGGCTCAAAGAACAGATGACATACTGATTGTGAGGAGAGCCAAACAACTTTTGGAAGTTATTTGGCGATGAATATTTGATTAACTCTAGTATTCATGAGCAGAGGCAGGAGGGTTCAAGGACAACCTGAACTGCATGGTGAATTTGAGGACAGCCTGGATTACAAAGCAAGGTTTTTCTAATTATCATCCTCGTCATTACTATCACCACCACCACCACCACCACCACCACCACCACCACCACCACCATCATCATCATCATCATCATTCAAGGGCTGGGGAGCTAGGTCAGTAAAAAAATCCATTTGCTGTGAAAGCATGAAGATGGAACTCAGAATCCCCAGAACTCACATAATCCCAGGCACAGTTGCACACTTCTATAAATCTTGATGAGAAGAGAGGTGAAGACTGGAGAACCCCTGGAAGCTCTCATGCCAGCTAGCCTGGTATACACAGTGGCAAACAACAACAAAATGTCCTTGTTTCAAAATAAGGTAGAGCCGGGCAGTGGTGGCACATGCCTTTAATCCCAGCACTTGGGAAGCAGAGGCAGGCGGATTTCTGAGTTCGTGGCCAGCCTGGTCTGCAGAGTGAGTTCTAGGACAGCCAGGGCTACACAGAGAAACCCTGTCTTGAAACAAGAACAACAACAACAACAACAACAAAGATCAAAATAAGGTAGAAGGCAAAGACCAACATCCAAGAATGTTCTGACTTCCACACTGGAGCCCTGACATGATGGCACAACATATCACACACGTGTGCACATGTGCATGTGTGTGCACACACACAAAGAGAGATATTGAGCTTTAAAAGTAGAACAAAATTTAAAAATCAAGAAGTTGTGAGACAGGGTACACACAGGTGAGTATCACTGGGGTGGAAAAAACGCCAAGTATGATCCATAGCAAAGAACAGCTACTCAGGCAGTTAGTACAGCATGATGTGAATACAGGAGCCAAGATACCCAGGTCTCAGCCCCAACTGGGTTTCTTTGGCCAGTGACTTAAGCGTATTTCTAAACTCCAAGGCAAGAATAGTACCAACGTGATAGAATTGCTTTATGAATGAGATATCATAAAGTAAAAGGCGAGCCTCTCTGTCAGCTCTGGGAACATGGGAATCCTTCTACCATTCTCTAAGTACCAGAGTTCCTAAATGATGCGGTTCTGGCCCTTCGAATACCATCTGTGCTGTTTCCATTGCTCTGGAGTGATACTAGTGAAGGCAAGCTCAGAGTCACAGATCTAGTCCCTAGAGACAAGGTCTATTAGCAGTTTCCATAGTTAGAGAATGGACCTCATGCCAGCAAGTGTATATTAACCCAACAGGGACCAGCCGCAGGAGAAGACAGATTAGTGCAAATGAATCATTTGTACTGGAAAAAAAATAGTGCAGGACATAGAATGTCACCCTACTATGTGAAGAGAAACAGCTTCCATTGAGGGAAACGTTATGCTTCCTATTCACAAGATGCTTCTTAAGAAAGAAAGAAAATGTTTTGTAGGAAATTTACAACCTTCTATCTGGTGGAATTTTTTTTTTCCTACAAGCAGTTTATGCAGAACAGATGCCCGAAGAGCCATGCTCCCACACCCCTGTGGGCTCTGTGGTTATATTTCATTTTCTTCCTCTTTCAGTTCTCGCAGACAACCTGAAATCTAACCCTGGAATCAAGTGGCAATATTTCAGCTCCGAAGAAGGGATTTTCACTGTCTTCCCAGCACACAAGTTCCGGTGTAAAGGCAGCTATGAGCACCGCAGTCGGTATGCTGACTTCCCGCAGGGAGGAGTGGGCTGTGACTCTGGGTAGAGAGGACTTGCTCACTCTGGGCAAGACCCTAGATTCCAACCTCAGCAGTGAGAGCCACACACAACAGCTTTGCACTAAATCATCAGAGTTTAGGTTCTGAAACTTTTTCTTGCTTGGAAATGTCTACATTTGATCATGTGGATGTGCCTGCACTAAGGCGGGGTGATGGTAAAGCCCCCAGTTTTCCAACAACTACCTGTCACAGCGAGCAAAGCTATGAGCAGGAATTGCTTAGGGCGCTTAATGTTCTGCGCTATGAACATCTTTGCTGAAATAGACGTGACAGCGCCTTCTCCAGTGTGGCCCTAGAGCATAGCAATGTAATACATTGCAGTAGAGTTCGTGGCTAACTTTCCTTTCCCGGGTAATGAGCTTGACACTTTTAAAGTGCACTGCCCGCTTCAGCTACTGCAAGCTCTAAGGTCGTTCAACAAGCTTTGGGTTAAAGATTACTATCATCCTGCTTCCTCACAAAGAAAGTACTTGGTTGGACTGTGTCGCCAGAGGGAGAGGAGTGATGAGGTCATTTGTAAAACAAGGCTCATCAATTCACAGAAGCCCCTAGGCAAAGATGTACTCCTTTGAGCCCTAACGGGGTTTCCTTTGGCAGTGTCGGGTATTCAATGCCTGGAGGTAGTGGGAGATGCCGATCTCCCCAAAGAGTCATAGAGTATCCCTTCATCATCTTTCCTTCATTCAAATTGTATCCAGGATCTTTCCCTAAGGGTAGGGAATCTTTGTGTGCTTTTCAAAGGAGGGAGTGAGGGAAGTAAGGAGAGAAAATTGTTATCATTTGTATGGTTTTTATCATCCTCATCCTAGATAGTCTGGCACAGTCACCTGCCCTGGAGACTGGACCAGAAATCATGACTTTGCTGTCTAGTTCACTGGTTCTCAACTGCTGGGAGCCAGTTCCTCATGTTCTGGTGAACCCCGCCCCCAACCATAAAATATTTTCATTGCTATTTCCTAACTGTAATTTGCTATTGCAATGAATGGTAATGTAAATATTGGTGTTTCCCAATGGTCTTAGGTAACCCCTGTGAAAGGGTCATCTAACACCCAAAGGGATGGCAACCCAGAGGTTGAGAACCATTGGTTTGGTTGAGAGCAGAAGCTCTAGGGAAACAGTTTAGAGGGCAGGTGGCCTGGGTATGTGGGAGGGAGGAGGGTCTTATCAGTCGCCAGCTCTCACCTCCAAGTCCCAGCTGGAGTCTGCCTAGAGTGAAGCTGAGTGACCCATTTCCCTTCTCACTGATTGCCACTCCCCACCTCTTAACTTGTCTCAACTGGTTGGCTTTGCAAACTCTATCCAACCCTTGGAAGACTCCATTGGGTTTCAGGGCACTGCACCAAAAGAAAGGAGCCAGGGAGATGAGTGACGCTCTGGGGTCTGCCTCGCAGTTTATCTATGCAACATACGGTGCTATTTATACACCCCCATAAAGCAGTTTTAGCTAAAGCAGCCTGGCTTTTCATCGAGTGGGATTAGTTAAGACAAAGGCAATATATCATTTATCCTCTCCCCTAGTTAGAAGAACACATGCAAAGCAAGGAACCTTCGACCTGTGTCGGTGTAGGGCAGGGCAGATGTTTTGCTGTTCTGTTCCTGGTTCATCCTAAGGCTGCCTCTCCTGGATTCTTTTTATCTCACTTCTCCACTGGCTCAGTGGTACTGACTGGTAGTCTTAATACAAGACTTTGACTTGCCAACAGCTAGTGTGAATTTGGCCAGATTTTCAGGGGTGTTTTTGGTACCTTGCCTACACTTCTTAATTTTTGCCCAGGCTTTTATGACTCACTGGAAGCTCACATTTCACAGAAATATTCTTGTTTTGGAGGTGTCAATAAAGGCGGGAATTCTCTTGAGGCTGATTTGCTTTTTAAACTACCCTTAATTCATTCCAAGTTTAAAATGAATAGAGAGCTCATTAAACCCCTCCTGTCCACGCAGAGGGGGCAGCTGCTTTGATCAGACGCAATTCTCCTCTGTGGCTTCTGCACACACACATACACACACACACACACACACACACACACACACACACACACACACACACACCCCTTTCTTCACACTGGCAAACAACCTGGCGGGAAGAGTGGCTGTTGCAAGTTTAGACAAATTTTGATGACGTAGTTTCAGATGCTCAGCTCGAGGCTTTTTGGTGGCTGGCCTGTATGAGTTGCAGAGACACAGATAGAAAAGGGGATGTCTTAGCAGGGGTGTATGTATGGGAAGAGAGAGGCCAGCCTGCCATGCAGAACTGTTCAGCACAAGTCCAGGTCGTAGGCTTTCTCACTGTTAGCAAAACCCCATCTGTTCTGTTCGTAAAGTAGAAAACCCACACTGGCCAAGTGGACCTTGTTCTTACTTTGGACCAAGTCTGTGTAGCCTGAGGGGCCAGCAGTTCACTCCCCAAAGCAGGTGAATAGATGGGAAGCCTGGCCAAGCAGAAGTGAGCTGTGGAGCATGAGGAAGAGGCCAGCCTCTCAGAAGGTGGACTCTCTTGTCTTTAAAGTCAGAAGTTCGCACTGCTGTCCTTTCCCATGCACCTCCTTCCAGTCTGCATTCACTCTCACCTGTACCATCCCCCAGAAGAAGACACACATGCACACACACCAGTGTACCCACACATCTGTAGTGTTCACAGCTCTGTTGAGACCTTTTTCCTTTCTCTAGGCCCATCTATGTCTCTACCGTCCGGCCACAGTCCAAGCACATAGTCGTGATCCTGGACCATGGGGCCTCAGTCACTGACACCCAGCTCCAGATTGCCAAGGACGCCGCTCAGGTCATCCTCAGTGCCATTGATGAACATGACAAGGTGACTATTATCCCCGTGACTCTTGGGGCATGAAGGCTGTCTTAAATATCTTCAGCACTTACTTTTGTTTCATTTTGTCCAGTCAAGCTCCTCATAGTGACAACTCAGTTAACAGTAGTCCAGATAGCGCCAGTGGTCCCATACAATTATCGTGCAGCCTGAGGGTTTCAATTTTCCATCACCAAAGACTTTCTCTTACTAATTTCATTACTGAAAACACAGAGACCATACCATACCCTTACTCTGGTCTTCAGTTTAAAAACCAAGATGAGCAGCTTTTGCCCAGATTTTTTTTCTGCATGAATTTAGGGATGAGCTTTTGTTGTCTTAGCCGTATGTTATATGCAAACACTGCACTGCTATTACATATTGGCTCAAAAGCCAAAGTCTCGAGTTCTCTCCTGATTTCCTTTCAAATTTGACAGGTTGATGACCGTAGACATTTATTTTTAAGCTCAGAACCTGTTCTACGACGAGCATTCTCCATGAGCTCTCCTGTTACCTGAACATTCAAACCTGGGCACGGTGACTGGGGCAGAAGGATTGACTATTGGAGGGGTCAGCTTGCGTAACATGAGGAAAATTCACCCTCCAAAACAAAGCAAAACAAAAAAACCATTTGTTTGGGGGTTTTTGTTTAAACAAACAAACAAACAAACACCTTTAAATAGCAGAGAAAAATTCACTGGGTGTTTTTTGTGTCCTCCAGATTTCTGTGTTGACTGTGGCAGACGCCGTCAGGACCTGTTCCTTGGACCAGTGCTATAAGACGTACCTGTCTCCGGCCACCAGTGAGACAAAAAGGAAAATGTCCACATTTGTTAGCAGTGTCAAGCCCTCGGACAGTCCCACCCAGCATGCTGTAGGGTTTCACAGGGCATTCCAGTTGATTCGAAGCACCAGCAACAACACTCGGTTCCAAACAAGTACGTGCATTCCTGAGAGGTGGCCACAGTGTTACAAACTAGGTTCGGAACTAGAGGGGAAACTTTACAGTTGATTTCAGAATAACATCCCTCTGCCATCTTCGCAGCCGTCTAATGAGATGTTCTCATCTTTTCCTCTCTACCATGGTCAGTCTGCGGGACTTCCAGACTCCCAGAGCCTCCTCTTTCTGCCCCTTTATTAAGAACACATCCTCTCTCATTTCCCAAGGGAATAGCCACATCCTCTGTAATGTTAATTGGTGGCTTTGCCTCCCGTGGGCTTGGGGCAGTCCTTTGCTAGGGCTCTTGTGCACCCAAGGGGGCAATGGGGATTCTTGCCTTGATCCCCTCCCTCTCCTAACCAGCTGTCATTTAAATGAGCACACCCTTCCCATGTACAAAGGCACTCTGATTTAATTTTCCTCTATTAGAGAGAAATCTGGAATGAGGATGCATGCTAAAGGAAGGGCGGTTGAAATAGGACTCTGCTTTGAAACTTCTCAAAGGATTCTTTTATTTTCCTTTATCCTTGAAAATCTGTAGCCATTTTTTCTTTATTTAAAAAAAAAAAAAATTAATTCATCCTGTTTGGATGTTTGAGTTTTGCTTTCTTTCTTTTCTTTTTTTTTCCCCTTATTTCTTTTTTCTTTTATTTTTTGAAATAGGGCCTCACTATGTAGCACAGCCTGGCTTCCTGCTCTCCACCCTTTTGCCTCTGCCTCTGTAGTACTGGTATTACCCAGTTTAATATATCCTATTAAAATAAATGTGTACCCGTAACTAAAAACATAAAGACAGACAGAAGTGATAGTTGTCAAGCATCGTACCTGGTGCTCTGGCTGACTTGAGTGGCTGCAACTTGCCATGATAGATGCCATGTTGCTTCATCTTTGCCATATTCCATCCTTAGAAACATGTTATAGCTTAGGCCCAAGCAGACAGGGCAATGAATGACTATGGAGATGTTGGCTGCATCATCTCAGACTCTTGGCTACCAGCTCGAGTGAGTACCATCCACACACAAGCCAGTGTTGTGGGCTTAATGCTCAGCTAGCTGCCCACAGTTCAGTGAGGCCACTGGTCCATGCTTACCTTATGAGTGTTCCAGCTAGATTGATTAGTTTACCAGTTAGTTTTTTTGTTAACTTGGCATAAACTAGACTTATCCAGGAAGAAGGAACCACCATCAAATTGACCTATTTATGTCAACTGACATTCGCTTGATTAATAATTGATGTAGGAGGGCCCAACCCTCTGTGGGTCCCCACCCTTGGGCAAGTGGTCCTGGATTATATTTTTAAAAAACAGGTGGAACAAGTCAACCAGTAAGCCATGTTCCTCCTTGGGTTTAGTTCCTGCCTCGGAGTTCCTGTCCCGAGTCCCCACTCTAAGGGTAAATAAACCCTTTCCTCCTCAAGTGGATCACGTTTCCCACAACAACAGAAAGCCAGCTAGGATAGCTAGTTGTCATAGACCCTCACCAGAAGTGTTCTCTCTCCCTGACTTGAGTTATCAACCCGCCATTAAGAGTTTCTGTCCAGTTTTGATTGCTATCTTGCTCACATAAAGGAGAGAAATGTTAGGCTTAGCAGTGGCAACCTCAGATGCCAGCCATGCCCAAGCAACTAGAGAGATGGTGCTGAGCATCCCTTGCAGGCGTGGGAACCATAGAGTTTGCTTCACCTGGGCAGGCAGCTCTAGCATGGCCGTACCCTCTGATTCAAGAGAAGGCAGAGGTCTAAATTTCTTCTGTGCTGTCTGGATTTTCAAATGTTAATGTCCTTCCTACTTTAAAACTTTATTAAACTTCATCTCACGAACCTTCCTGGAATGCTCATTGCCAGAAAACCTGGTCTCATAAGAGGCATTTTTCCTTGCTTTTATTTGTTTGTTTTGTATTAATTTCTTATGTTGCCAAACAAAATCATGACAGGAAGACCGGCCATCAAAAACCGGGGCAGGTTCTAAAAACGTGGGTTCCAAAATGCTCGGAGCTTTTTTCTTTTAGGTCAAATAAGATGTTTCTAAAGGTTTTAGCTTGCAGTCCCCCACTTCGTGGCCTCTATTGGCAATTGAGAAGGAGAAGCCACCAACTTGGTTTGTGTGGGGAAAGGCTCCAGGAATGTCCACTGTCCACATCATAGTGATAGGCTTTTGTGGTATCCCAAATAATATGGCCTAGGATTTGGAGCTTTGATTTTAACTTTGAACCTTTTCTGACCTTGTAAACATGGGAAGATTGATTAGGATGTCCGTAAGTTGGACTGTGGTATGACAAAAAGACCCAGGATTGATTGATAACTCTTCTAGTGACATTAGCTGTCATTACCCTGACCCATCCCTATGACACTTCTAGCCCCTGCTCATTTAAAGCAGTGAGATCCCTGTAGGATTACTGTAAGAACTCCCTGTTGATGGAAGGGGAGCATCTGCCCACCTCAAGTCCCGATAAACAGGAACCAGACTTTACCAATTTATGTAGCTTTGCACTAATTTATCTAATTTGCACCAATTAGAAGCTAAAACTTTTATCCAAAGTGGGGTTCTTTTTTGCCCCCGTCCTTGGTAGATCCAAAAGGAATACCATTAACCCTTTCGGTTGTTCCCTTTGCATTTGTTTGTGTATTGTTTTCTTAGAAGAGTGTGGATCTGATTGTATGGCCAGGGCTCGAATTTGAGTTGCTTTTCCTCTGAAATTGACTCCAAGACATGCTGATGAGACAGTCCCTGAGTCTTCACAGTATATTTTGTGTCAGTTTAGGTGCTATGACCTGCTTTGCCCCAAATCTCTTTAGTTTAACCATCTCTAACTTTACCAATGTTATAAATTCACACAAGTGAGTGACTCGGGTGAAGGTCCCACTGAACAAAAAGCCAAGTCAGACCAAACTTAATAAAGCTGCTGAGTGACCCCTGCACACTGGGACTCAGAGCAGTGCCCTCCCCTCAGCACGTTGTGGGGAGAAGGAGGCAGAAAGACTGTAAGCGCCAGAGAAGGTGGATCCCACCAAGGACACGGTGTCTTCCAGACACAACAGGGCTGATATACAAACTCACAGAGGTTGTGGCAGCATGCACAGGGCCAGCACAGGGTCAAGCCAGAGACCTAGAAATGAAAGGGGGAAATAGACACTAGCTCCCTAACCAAGAAGCTAACTCCAAGGGACATCTACTTACAAAGGAAAAACAAGTTTCCTCTTCTGGGTATATTAAACACACTGAAGGACAGGCCCCATGCCCAGCAGTAGATGGCCAACACAAAATTAAAATATTTTTTTAGACTTTTTGTCTTACTGATCTTTTGATATATTTGTGTATTACAGTTTCCAGTGTTGTGTTTTGTGAGTTTTGTTCTTGTGGGTATGTGTCTCGTGCTTTTTTTCTTGTTTGCTGATGGTTTGTGTGTATTTGTTTCCCTGTTTGTTTTCTAAAGAGAGAGAGAGAGAAAGCACATGGAGTTGGGTGGGTGGGGAGGGGTTGGAGGAAGGGAAACCAAAATCAAAATAATCACATGAAAAAAAAATGTATCTGCTAAATGCTAATTGAAAAACAACTTCAATTTGGCTCAGTTGGGGACTGTGTGATAATGTAATAGGGTCTGGGCAGACCTAGGAAGGATTTTGCAAAGTATGTGTCCTGTTGTGAAATGGAAACAAAATGTGCCCAGGTGCTGAAGGGAAATGGATACCAGCTTGCATCCCTAAACAAGAAGCTATCTCCAACCAATACCTACTTACAAAGGAAAAACTAGTTTTTCTCTCCTGGGTATATTGCATACACCTCAGGGACTTAGGCCTGGTAACTTTCCAGTCATAGCCCCCTGCTGTAAAACCAGCCCCTGTGACAGTCATGGGGGCAGTGGGCAAAATGAAATTTGAAAGGGTTCTATTTAGAGGCCAGTCTAGGTACAACCCAGAAGCCAGAGGGACCTTGGCTAAGAAGGGTTGGTTTGCAGCTGCGCTGTGAGACCCTGTGATAACAGCTGTATCCCCTCCCACAGGAAAGTGGAACCACCATTTTATTCTGCGCATTGTTGGACACTTATTTCCAGGCTAGAGCTTAAATAAGATACTTCAGACTCTAATAAAGTAATACACAGGAATATAGTTACAAACCGAAAAGTGCTAATGTGGGCATTTTGCTAAAGCTTAAGGATTTCATTTTTTCGTCAGCCCCCACTTCCTGACCTCCAGTGACTGGTCAAAGACATTTATACTTGCAGTTAGCAATGTCTGAGCATCTTGATTGCCCTTGCTAGTAGTAAACAGTGTGTTCTTATTGGTCCTATTTTATTAAATTTAGGTTGGTTGTCTACAGCATTGATACAATATGTTATTAATCTCTGCATAATAATGAACAGTTCAAAAACTAAAATGGAAGTTTACAAACTGGGAGAGTTAGGGTATCACCCAGAGGATAATTTTAATGGTAATTGTATTTGTTAAGTGTCACTTTGTAACAAATAGCCCTAACAGTGGCCCTTACATTCCATCACCTTTGATGCATAGAGCCATGAGGCGGCTGCCTGCAATGGTTACCCACAAAGTAGCCCCAGTGAAATAACAGCAGCAGGACCTATAGAAATAACTGTATATACAAATATTTCTCTATACAGCAATAAGATTCCCTACAGGATGTCCAAAACTATCTATTGACTCCAAGACTTTTGTATAGGAAAAAAAAATGCAGAAACCCAGCTCTTCTCCATCCATTTCTTTTGTTTTTGTTTTTTGTTTTTTTTTTTTTTAAATCTATAGTGGTAGGCTTTTCATCATCCCCTCCCTCCTCCCTCACCTCTACTCCTACTCCCAACACATACACACACACACACACACACACACACGCATACACACACATGCATGCACACACACACACACACACACACACACACACACATACACCACCCTGTGTCTGTGTCTCTGTATGACTACCTGCTCAAGTCTGATGTTGGGATATCTTCCTCAGTCATTCCTCCTCTCTATTTTTTTTTGTGATAGAGTCTCCTACTGAGCTTAGAGCTTGTCCTCTTGACCAGGCTGGCTAACTATAAATCTTCCAAGATCCACCCGCACTGGCCGGCACTGGGACTTAGTTATACACTATCACACGGAGCTTTTAAGTGTTACCTTTGAAATCCATGTTACCTGTTGAGCCATCTCACTGTGACGCGTGAGCCGGTCCACTTTGGGGAAGGTCTTCTCACTGAGTTATAGTTGCTTCTTACTTACCAAATTTGGAACAGTGGTTTGAATTTCAATCACAAGTTGTCTTCAGACCAGTGAAAGGAATGCACACATAGGTGTGTATTGATGCTTTTTCTTGTTTACCTTCCTCATTGTGCCAGCAGCCTTTGTTTACCTACCTGTTAATTCAGGTGATCCAGCCATTCCTCCTGGCACCCTTGTGAAGTTGGTACTGGTATCTGTCCCGTTTTCTAAACACTTCTCCATATGTACATATGAAGAGGTTACGACCTTTGCCTACATGGCCCTAACACTAAGCATGTAGTAGCATTTTGGTGCTCTGTATGGCCTCTACATCCATAACTTTGCTCTGCCACACTGACAAGCTTTCAAAATCGCAATGTGTTTGGCAGTAGTTGGGGTCTGCCAAGTCACTTTGCATGTCTGCAGAGACCTAAAAGACCTCCACCTTAAAGCCAAGCCCCCCAAAGTATGGCTTCTGTTAATAGCCCTGTATAACCGAGGAAAGGATAAACTGAATCCTCATCCCAGAAGTTGGGGGAATTTCCTTTTAGACTGGTTTAAACGAACACAGCATGGGCGCCTGGAGGAAATTGTCGCCTTTCATCTGGTAAATGTGTCAGGAGTGTGTTTGCACTGGAGAAGTGAAGCCTTGCTGTCCAGAAAGCGAGGGATGGAAGGGAACGGGAATTAGCAAGATGAAAGCCAGGAAATGTATCACATAGGAAAGGCACAGGACATGGGGCCAGGCAGGTCCTCTGGGTGGTGGGGACATTCAGGGAAAACGGAACAGAGAACCACACAGCTACCTCCAACCAGGATCTGAATGTAACCTTGGTTCGTGTGTTTTTGTTTAGACACAGACATGGTCATCATTTACCTGTCAGCGGGTATCACATCAAAGGACTCCTCGGAAGAAGATAAAAAGGCGACCCTCCGAGTCATCAACGAAGAAAATGGCTTTCTGAACAACTCCGTAATGATCCTTACCTATGCCCTCATGAATGGTAGGCACTGTTTGGAGATCTCCTTTCAGATGAAAGTTCCCTCTAAGCAAGAGCTGCTTAAAGAAAAGGGACTCGTGCCCTGGCTTTCATGCAGCTGTCGGGTGGGCGAGCACTAGCAGCTTTCTTGTCCCCAGTGCTGGGATGCACGTCTCTTTCTCACCTTGGCTCTGCCTAGCCAGCCACTGGTTCCCGACTCTTCTCTGCTTCTGCGGTCTGGCAGAGTTTTGCATCTCTCCTTTTTTTCAGTTCTCCCTCCAGTCTGTTATCAGAGGTGTTGCTACTGCAGGGAGGTTGATATCCACTCCAATCCTGTGCATTGCAGGAAGCCATAGCACTGGCCTAGATTTGTTCTGTTCCCAAGCATATCAATATCCTAATTCCCTGAAGCTTCTACCAGCATCCTCGGGTGTCCAATGCAGACAACGAGGATCTGCCTTGCAGGCCTTTTGTGTACAGCAAACCCTGGAAGCATGCTAGCTTCACTGTTGAATGTTGGTAGGCGGGTTTAGAAACTCCACCTTACCTTTCTGAGACCCACCTGACCTTTTGTGTGTGGACAACACTGCTCTCCACCTCTGTGTGGTCCGGTGTCACTAAACCTATTAATATGTGGCTTTTTCTTCAGTACATTTTTTTTTCCCTCAGGTTCTCGGCCCCAGGGCTTGGGTATTGTCTTCCCTCATGGTTAAGAGACAAAGTTTGCTGTATCCTGTAGCCCATTCCATTTAGGAACTCTGTGCACCCCACCCCCAACCCCCACTGTCATTTAGGGACAATGATCATCTGTTTGCTAAGCTAAGGATTAATATGGAGAATGCCCCCAAAATGCCAATTCTAGCTATTGTCCTTAGATTCTCACTCAGACCCTCTTAGGAAGGACCCAGGAATCTGTTATTCTGGAGTGATTCTGGGCCTACTGCCTTATGAACCACCCTGGGGGACCCTGGTCCATCATCTAGCCGCCACAGGCACTGAGCATCTACCATCAGTGGGTTGATGGCAAGGCTTTTCATTTCCTTAGGTTTCAATTTTTTGTTTTCCCAGTCAACATCTCATTATATACCCAAGGCTAGCCTCAGACTTGAGGTCCTGCTTCAGCCTCCTGAATGCTGGGATTGCAGGTGTGTGCCAGCTTGAGGCCTCTCTTTTATCCGTGATAAATGACAATAATCAAATCTATGACCTAGGGATAGTATTAAAAATAAGAGATAGTATTAAAAATAACTTTGAACATATAAAAAAAAAAATCTATGTTTGAAGTTAGCACAGAGGGGCTGGCGACACAGCTCAGAGGTCAAGAGTGACTCTGGTTCTTACAGAGGGCCCAAGTTCTGATCCAGCACCAACATTAGCTAGCTTACCACCACCTGTGACTCAAGTTCTTTTGGCTTACACACACAGGCACCTACAAATGCATATATGAATAAATAAAGTAAGTTAAAAATTTTTAAGTTACCATAGAGTCTGATGGCTAAGAGATCCTGGGGAGGAAGTGGCCCATGATGTTTTCAGTCACACACAGCATAGCTGGCACAGAAGGGCACCTCGGCCATCTAGGGTCAGTCTCCTTCAACGCTGCCACAGCACACATCCTTCTGAGACACATGACTTCTACTGTGTAGCAGTAGGTACTCAGCCTCCTGCTTGTGTCCTCCCTCTGTGGGCAGAGGGTGTCCTCGCTCCCTGTCCCTTCACTTTTCCACAAGGGTGAGCTTCACATCCATGAGGTGTCTTGCAGTGTGCATTGTGTTCTGAACATAAGAGCTAGCCAGCCAGGATAGCACTTACCTTTCAGGGACATTTCAGGTTGCCCACTGCTCTATTCTGCTTCTTTCTCTCATGAGTGAGGAGGCGGGTAATTAAAATTCCCCAGGACTCTGTGGTACTCACATATGCCTGTCTTCACAAAGCTCTCTCTCAGTGGGCAAAAGGGCAGGTGAATTAAATGCAGGAGAGGAGGGAGAAAACCCACCGGATGTAATCGCTTCTTGTGTGTGTCAGGCGCTAAGTAAGAGTCCCTGGTGTCACCTGTTTGGGCACCAATCCTTCTATCAGAGTCGTGGATACATTTGCCGAACCCCTGGCAATTCCACACTTTAAGACATATGGTAACCTCCATTCACCCATCCTTATCTCTTCAGCTTCTCAGATTTGTCTCACCAGACACATCCTGACACTGCTAACTCATCTCTGACTGCCATTCACTGGAGCAGAAGATGCTCACCATCACTAGGTCTTCCAGGAGCTCAGATAGTGAAGCAGGGCCACCTTGAGATGTTGAAAGACCTCGTGTGTGTGTGTGTGTGTGTGTGTGTGTGTGTGTGTGTGTGT